>APFE030499523.1:14579-40880 GCA_000404065.3 Pinus taeda | reverse complement strand
TTATTACTATGGCCCATCCCATTATTACATTATTACCTTGGGTACCTCCCTTGGTACCCCATATTATCCCCCCCTAGGCATATAACATTCCACCCCCCTTAGCATGTTTTGTCCCCGAAACATGGGAAGAACACAAATAATAACATCTACTCGAAAGAGTAGTCCACTGGTACCATGCACGTGCATCTAGCCATCCAAGAGAAAGGTGAACCCTCGATCTCGTTGGTGCCGCGCTCGCTTGAGATGGAAGTTGACCGTGGTATCTCTTCTGTGTTGATATGTAGTAGGTGGATCTTCGCTCCTCTCTATTTTCCTGTGGGGGTTGTTGTCCTTGTGGCTAATTGGTTGCCATCTTGATGGTTGTTGTCTTGTGGGGTGATGTGGGTGATGATATGTTGAAGTTTTAACCCACGGTATCTTTTTCTTTAATTCACCCCTTACTGGAGCCAGACTGTTATCTACTGCATGTTGTGGTGTCTGCTGTGGTGTCTTATCTTCTAATATTACTTCAACCACTGAACCCTCATCTCATGTATCAGCACCTGTAACCTTTTCTGCTTCAACCTCTGTTTGTGTTTGATTGTCGATCATCACTAGCTCATCATCCAATATGTTAGTCCTTAGAACATCTTCTTCTTTAGCCTCCTTGGACTCTACCTATTTATTGATGGACATATCATGTAATGTAATTTTCTTCTTTTTATACCACAGTTTCAAAAAAAAATCTGCACATTAATATTGATAGTACCCACAGATTCTATCCAAGAACATCCTAAAACAACATCCATATTATCCATCTCTGAAGTATAAAAATCACCATACAACACATACTTATCCATAGAAACCTTCAAATCTTTGTACACTTGAACATCCTCATCATCCACTTGTGTGTTTTCAATGTGTTTCGCTGGAATTTGCAATTTTTTTACCAAGTTAACATTGATAAAATTATGCTTGCAACTAGGATCTATAGAAACAATGATCTTCTTCTTTTGAATCAATCCATGAACTTGTAATAAGGATATGCCAGTAGGAAATAGCTCCACATGTTTCTCCTTATCTTCTTTTCTGGCATGAGACCATTTGTCTAAAAGTAATTTTTCAAATTCTTCATCGGGCAGGATGGAACACTTCTCTTGGTTAAGTAATCCCCACCATGTGGTTGTCTCATCTTCAAAATTAAACACTACAAAAGTTCTCCAATTATGTGCAAATAATGACTTGTGTTTTTTTTTTATGTATTCTTCAATAGTAGGACCATTATCTTTTCCTGTAAAAGCCATGAAGAGGGTTTTGAAAAAATTCACTTGGCGAAAATTTGAAAATGTCACAGATTAGTCAATATTGCTCAGAATCCCTATTATGTCCTGTTTTTGGAAATGGAACAACCATTCTGCATCTGCCCATGTGAAAGAAATTCTTATCCAGGCACTAGAATTTCATATGTGCACTGCAACTCTCCCGTCGTCCCCAAAATTTATGCAAAAAGAGCTTATTTTAAATCAGTGATATCTCCCTCATCCGGACTCTTATTCGACCGATTTCTTTTTGGAAATAGGGTATTCTTTCACATAGGATCCATATCTACAATTAGATTTTGCAGATCTTTCACTAGGATGTCTAGATCTGCGCCACAATTTCGCTGCCCTGAAAAATTGTCTACAACCCCACTGATTTTTAAATTAGCAATATATCCTTCATTTGAACTCAGATTCAACCGATTTTTTTTTGAAATCAGGTATTTTTTCACAAAGAATCTAGATTTGCAATTATATTTTACAGATCTTGCACCAAAACATACAAATCTGATCTGCAAACTCGCTGCTCCCAAATAGAAAAAATTCTCCACTTTTTTGCCCAAGAAAGTGCTCTGATACCACTTGTTATAACCCTGATATGAAAATATAAGACAATCGAAATAAACCCAAGAAATAAGATAGAAATGCTTCTTTATTATCAAACCCTTAAGGTAGGGCAACACCATATATTCACTCCTTAAGGAAGGAGAACACTCCACAAACCATATGCTTGTACATACAATAATCCTTGACATCTCTCCATGTAAAGTCTCTAGTCTCTATATAAGCCTCATACATACAATACCATGGATCATTACCATGGTTCCCTCATACCATCCAACTAATACCATGGACCCATTACATTATTACTAATTACTTGTAGTCCCTTACATGATATGGGTTAACCACCTTATTTATTACTATGGCCCATCCCATTGTTACATTATTACCTTGGGTACCTCCCTTGGTACCCCATATTATCCCCCCTAGGTATATAACAACTAATGTCATCATCCTTTGTTTCATCTTTAAAACAGAGAGCCTTGTTGATGGTAAGGATGGGTCTAATTTCTTCATTCTCAAATTCAGGCTCTTTGGTAGGTAGAGACTTTTGAATCAAGGTAAATCTAGGTTTAATTGATGAACTTGGTTCTGCAAGGGGGTAAAGGATAAGGTTCTTTGTAACTTCCCCATTGGATATTACCATGTTTCCATACCAACACCCAATGTAAGCATCTTCGGTTGTGAGCCAAGGTCCTCCTAAAATCAAAGGATGCCCATTGACTGGGGATTGGGTATGTAAAACAAAAGGTCAATAGAGTACTTCCATGAGTCTGCTGAAATAGTGATATCTTCTAGGTTCCCTACCGATCTAATAATAGACTGATCTACTAATTATAGGATGGTGGGGGTTGGTTTAAGGATCTGCAGACCCAAGGTAATCACGGTTGCAGAGGTTATAACATTAATCACTACCCCCAAATCTACCAATACATTTGGGATGTCCACCCCATTAATTTGCACTGTCAGAATCAGATTCCGAGGATCCCTATATTTGACAGGTATTGATTTCCCCAACATTATATCTAATCAGTTACCCATAACATGAATAGTAAGTGGGTCCTTTGGTTTTCTTCCAAGTTTCTTAGAAAAATATTCTTTAATTGTCTTAGCGTAAATCGGTACGTCATTCATAGCCTGAAGTAACAAAATTTTAACGAATAAATTCTTCAATTCCCCTAAAAAGTAAAAATCAAGATGAGGACTTTATTTTCTCAAAGATAATCTTTCCGGATAAGGTGGATAAGGGGTTTGTTGCTCTATAGGAATTTTTATTGGCTTATCTCCTATCATGTTCTGATTCTAAGAATTCATCACTAGTATTCTCAATAATTATAGGTGAAGTCTAAGTATTGACCACTCAACCAGATCGAAGATTTAATTCATTACATTCCATAGTGGCAATACTATATGCAGGGAGATTGAGTCTCTCAACTTGTTGAACTCCTCTGTTATTTGGATTTGGATTGGGTTGGACAGGAAGTTGTGGATGAAGAGGAGGATTACTAGTGGGTGCATTAGAAGGCAGTTGTAGCTGTTGTTGTGGCATAGGTTGGGAGAATTGTCATGAAGGGGGGAGGAGGAGGTCCACGTCAGTTCTGAGACCATGAATAATTTGGACCAGATTGAGGGTACTTTTCGAGGGCATTGGATATTGGTAAGACTATGACCAAGAAGGTGAAAAAGGTACAAATTGCTGACCAAAATTCATATCCTTAAAATACTAAGACAGGTCTTGAGGCATACCTTGATTCATGTTTGCAGCCATGGTTTCCATGATTTCCTTGATCCCATAAAATAAATTTGTTACGTTTCTTCATTTGTTCCTTGAAAGATTGCCTTCAATCTAGGAAGAGATGGGCAAGTGCTAGTGGAATGACTCTGTTCACATATCGCACAAGTCCTCACATAATTTAATGGGCATTCCTTCAACGGATGCTTCTTCCTGCATTGAGGGCAAAAAATAGACACGACCTTATATGCTTCCATCTGCTTCTGTTTTTCCTGCAACACATCTAGTTGCAATGATAATGTGCTCAGGATATTGATTCTCAAGTTGTCCAGCAGATTCCCAATTTCAGCGTTTGTAACTCCACTGTTGGATGTTTTGAGAGTTTGAAACACTTGATGCATAATCCACAGATGGTATAAAATTCCTCCTTTGATATATCTCCTTTCCCTACTATGTTCAATAACTCCAGAGATTCCTCCCTCAGTGCTTTGAGAAAAATAATCTTGAAGATATTCTTATCTAGGTCATTGTGGTCTAATATCTACAAACTGTATTGAAAACGTTCCACAAAATCTTCCATATTCTCATCCTCTTTCAGCATAATCTTAAAAATTTCTTCCTTTACATCTCGATATTTGCAGTAGTCTTGATATTTCTCTAGGAAAACCATTTTCATATCATCCCATGTAGCAATATATTTTCCTCCCAAACCATGAACCATCTCAAATTTTTTCCCTTCAAAGTAGCGGGGAATATCTTCAATTTCTGAGCATCAAAAATGTAATCATACCCCCGACAAACAACTTCAAATTCAAAAAGAAATGTGTCCAGATCCTCGGAAGTAAGACCATGGAAATTAGGTAGTGTTATCAAAGGAATAAGCTTCATAGGTGCATCGCCTCTGATATCTCCAATTGGAAATTCAATTGAAGAAGTTGCAGGAGCCATGAATATCTACCAATACTCACTTGGAATTTCAACAGGTTCTAGCTCTAGTTGTTCTATAACAAGTGATGGGAGTTGTTTAACAGCACTCCCTTGATCAAATGGTGCCAAGAATTCCCTAAAATATTCTTCCTCTGAACTTGCAATATGCAGTTCCTTAGATCCTCTACTTGCTACTTCTTCTTCCCTGAATTGCACTTTTGCTATTGGAGGAGGTTTTCGTTGTGAAATTTATTATCCTCCAGATCTGGTATGAGATCTTACCCTAGTAGCATCTCGTGATGATGCTCCAGACTCAACCCTTGAGATTATCTCTTGGATGTAAATTTTGCTGCCTAAATCAACCCCTTTTCTTTTCAGTGGTCTCCCTCTGCCCCTTTTATTGATGTATTTGTTCATACAAATAGGAAATAAAAGATAAACATTAAAACAAATTAAATCTCAAGACCTAGAGTAGGATAAAACTTACCTCCTTAGGACGAAAGAGTGGCCCCTAAAGAAAACAAAATAAATAAAATAAACAAATCATAAAAATCAAGCTCAGGACCTAAAATAGGGTGAAAAATAAACTTCCCTTGCCAGTACGAGAGAGAAATACTTATGAAAGAAGAACAAAGAAATCTAAAGCTCCAGACCCAGAGCAAGGTGATAAAAACTTCCTTCCCTAGGACGAGAGAATAATCCTACAAAAAAAAAACAAGAAAAGCAAAAACTAAAAAACCAAATGATCTAATACGCAGGACCTAAAGCAAGGTGTAAGATTCCTTCCCCAAGACGAGAGATTAGTCCTATGGTCAATATTGGTTGTACTTTCATGCATTTTATAGCCTCCCTGGCAACGGTGCCAAAATGTTGGTGTTGAAGTATGAATCACGCAATTCACCCAATCCACATTTGATTGTCAACCTGGGTTTATACTAGTTGTTTCAAGGCTCTCGTGCACTGTATGTGTAGGCCACAATTTCCCTACCCAACATTGAACATTAGTTATAAACTCATCAATGTGTAACAACAAGCAATACTATAACAACAAATAAGAGTAACAACAAGTAATAAGAGTAACAACAATTGGGACTCACAACAACACACTGATAAACATTCACAACAATAATAAAATCACTGAAATTAAACTAAAACACATCTAATCCAGTAGCACCTGGTCAGGAGAGTGGCCAAACTCCCTGATCAAGGCTATCGCAAGATCAACGAATCATGATCTGCTAAGAAGATCAACTTTTCATTAATAAAATAAATATTATAACTATGTTGTTACATGCTCAAATTTAAAGTATTTCTCTTGTAATCTTAATGAATCTTAACAATGATAGATTTCATAGCCCACAACTCCACTTTATACAATTTGTCAATAATACAGCTCCTAGAATTACGACATTTTCTGCGCTTAATTACATGGTGGTTTTAAGAACAAAACAAAATGTAAAAGATAGCAGTGTGTCAATCGAAGGTTTGATTCACTGTTGCAGCCAATATCCAAGGATAGCACTGCTAGCTTTGACAGTATCATCCAGTGAATCACAGTCCTGATCATTCTCCCTTCAAATCTGCAAAAATAACTGAATTAACAAGCTACTTAGGTAATAATCCCCTACGACTAAGCTTCATTGACCAATAAATCATAAAGACATGATGATAGGTATACCTGTGAATTTTAAGATATCCATTAATCATTATTGGCGTTAAATAGATAAAAGGAATAGGGAAAAAGGGTGATTAAAAGTATAAAAATCTCGCCACCAACAAAAAACAAACATGCTGCTAAAATAAAAGCTTGCAAACAGTAAACCATAATTCTACAAGAAAGAAGAAATTTCTACATCATTTCAAATAAATGATTCTACATGGTCTCTCTACCTTTAAATTCCAATGTCAAGGTTCCAAGAGTGTATTAATACATCAAATATGGAAAATCATGAGTTGGGTGTAGATTCGAGCGAGTTTTGAAGGCAAATTCCAAACTACTACAAGAGTCCTTGTTTTGCTATGGGAGATAATCCAACAAATAGGGGAATATGCTAAATGCAAGGTTGGAAGGAAAAGAAGATAAGGAAAAACTGTAAAATGATAAAGTACACATGCCTAAGGCATCATTTTCTATTAGGTTTTATGTAGCAACGTGCAAGGTTATAGGGTTTCCTGGAGCTGCAAAAATAGGGGATAGTGCAGAAACAACGAATAATGAATGATGGAAGATAAATAAACAATAGTAAATAAGGTGAACCAAAACAAAAAACACGAATTCTATTTGAACAATGTAACCACTACAAATATCATCACATAATGCTAAGATAATTTGCAAGAAAATACTGCTCACAAACTATCTAAATAACCATGCATAAAAGTAATGTTTAGAAAAAAAAATTAAAGATAAACAAATGCATGAGCAAAAATGGTACAAGAGGGATATTAAGTACCTGGGGTGGGATGTAATCCAGGGAAGCTCAGGAACCCTTAGAAGAAATCCAAACTAAGAGTTAAAATCAAAGATCACTTCCATTAACTAAAAATTTTCCTATACATGGAAATCGTAAAAAAATTGAAATCTACACTTCTCTTAATGCTCTACTACGTTCTTTTCTTTCTCCTACTTGTTCTATTGGGATACGCTAGCCATATATTTCTATAATATGGGTAGGGGGCAGACTCCTTGATGGGAGGATTACTTTCCCTCAAAGGTCCCTATAAAAATGGAAAGAGTATTTATTTTCCTCAACCAACAGAGTTGGAATCTTCTATAGCTAGTTGGATCTCACAGAAATCCATGTAAAATCCCTTTAATATCTTTTACAATAATCATGTTAGGAATATAAAGAATGAAAAATATCTTTGAATCTCTTGAGAACTCATTAAGCTTGGAAGTTTTATTGAGTGCCAAAAGGAAGGTTTAATATGGCCTTTATGTGCCTAGTATTAGTTAGATTGGCCTTATGTTTTACCTATTTGGGAGGCCATCATACCCTCTTATTTCAATTATTTATCACCCTTTGAGCCACTTACTCTTCCAACCCCCATTTCTCTTTTTCATTCATTTATTTGACAAATTGTTTGGCATTCCATGCTAAGCGAGAGGTGGGTGTGTTTGTTGGGTGGAAACCTAAATTCTCTTTAATGTATTGCCATGCCCTAGACTTCTTTTCCGCAATTTGATGTTCTTGATGTTGAAAGTCCAATGCAAGAAAGAATTTCCAATCATGGGAATTACTTGTGACTGTTTATATATATATATATATATATATATATATATATATATATATATATATATATATATATATATATATATATATATATATATATATATATATATCTTTTATTAAGTTTTTACTTCATTCATTATGTTATCAAATAGTTACACAAATATTATGCCCAAAAGAGACAAGAGACACCAAATATTAGGCCAAAGGCTTGAGAAAAACCCAAAAGGGTACAACCCATCAAACCTTTGCTTATATTCTTCATCAACAAGAGAAATATAAGTCAAACTAAATAGGGTTCCAAGTGCCAAGTCAACCCTCCAAAATTTTCCATGTTTTTTCCATAAGGTAGTCAACCAATCTGTCATATGCCTATTATTTGGATGCCTCGTCCCACATAGATATGTATCTCACATTTCACAGAAGTTATATCCTTCTTGAAACTTGCATTATACACGTAGATTACCCTTCTTGTAGCTCGCATGATATACACATATTTTCCTTCCTGTAATTCACATCATAAACAAAGATAATGTTATTCATGTAGCTCACATTCTCATAGAAACATAGTGTCTTATCAAGCTTGTGTACCATAGACAGATTTGCCTCTATATCTAAATTTTTCTTCCAAATATCTACACCAAATTTCTTGCCAAATAGAGGAGACTAGGTGCCAATATATAGTTGTTCATTCATGTAAAGAGACACGTCCTTTTGGCAATTAGAATTGTCCTTCTTAGAGGGCCAACTTGGTGAGACAAATGACTTTGACAAATTTTGAAATTTGTTTTTTTTGCAAGGGTCATGAAGAACATTCCCTTCTAAATTTTATTTGACCAATATAAAGCATGAGGAACATGCTTTCATAATAAAAAAATAATAATAATGATTTTTCTTGTTTTTATTTTTACATAAAATACATATTGATATTGTTGGCATTATGATACAAGTGTTGTTCTTGATGGCAACTCACTCATTGGTCAATTCAGTTTTGGTAAAAGGCAACTCACATTACAACAGGTATATTAAGATGTAACAAGGCAGTGGTATAGAAGAACAGGAAGATGGAACTAAGGTCTACTGATAAGAATAAAGAAGGTAAAGGAAAAGGTCGATGTAAAGTAGTTTAAGAAGTATACGCAGGTCCACTTAGTCAAAACAACATATACATGCTAGTCCATAGAACAAAAAGAGCATATAGATATACATGCATTCCCACAGGAGGAACAATGTGTACATGTTGGAAAACCAAGGTTTTGGTCCGAGGTATTGATAAAGGATCTAAGTATATAAGGAGGAGAAGATCAAAGGGCTAAGTGCATAAGGAATGAATATCTCATGAAGTGTGGAAAGCAACAACTTCCTGACTCGGTTGAAACAAACAAAAAGGATTGTAGGAGGATGAAGAGCTAAGGTTTCAAGCTTCTACAAGTGTTTAACTCCATGGAGGGGCACAAAGGGGGGAGTTCCACTCCCTCCTACTGGCAGGTCGTGGCCAGTCAAGGTAAGAAACCAATAGAAACTGACAGATGTCCTTCAAGAGAAGGGAAAAGGAACATGGAAGAGGAACGAGATTTAAAAAAAATAAGGGAGGACAATAGAACAAAAGAAAATGAGGAAGAAGGCAAGAAACAGGGAGCAAAAAATAAAGCGCAAAAGGGGCCATGTAAACCCAAGGCTAAGGTTACACCCAGAGTAGTTTTAAATGATCCTACTCTACAGGCGCACAGGGACCACATGCGGACCTATGATATCATTTGTAAATTCATGGGATTATAGCCCACTGAAAAGGCACTACAAGCATGGATTAAATACCACTGGAAACCAAAAGGAGGCATAGACCTACTTCTTGGGTCAAAGGGTTTCTTCACTGTGGTCTTTACAAATAATGGGAACAAAGACAAGGTGTTTGAAGGAGTGCCCTACTTCTATGCAGCTACAAGCCTCTACATGCGGCCGTGGATGATGAATTTTGTCCTGGAGCGAGAGACTTTCACTTCGGTCCCAGTATGGGTAATCCTCTACTCCCTACCTCTTGATTACTGGAAAACTGAATCATTATTTGACATAGGAAACAAATTAGCGCATTTTGTCTAAGCATCTGAGGCCACCAGAAGGGGAAAATATACTTCCTTCGCATGAATATGTGTGGAGATGGATCTCTCTAGAGCTTTACTGGATGAGGTCATCTTGGAAGTTTTTGATGAAAAATGGGTGCAAACAGTAGATTATGAACATATTCCTTTCAGATATCACAGGTGCCATGAGCATGGGAACCTATTTAGAGACAACCCTCTCAGTAAAATAGAGAACAAAAGTAAAGCTACCACAGTGAAAGACACTGAAAACTTTCACAAAGTGGGATATAGAGGAAAAGGGGGCAAAACAAACATCAAACAGAAGGGAAATAGGCCAGTTTGAATAGGTTCCAAGTACTCAAAGAAGAGGAATAGATAACAAAGGTAGATCAGGTAATGGAAGGCAGCCCAGGGGAGAAGGAGAAAGAAGAAAATAGTGAACAAACATAGGATATTAATAAATAGAAAGAGACTACACTGAGCAATGGAGAACTAGAAATGGACAAAGAAATGACCCAGAGTGAGATGGAAATGCAGGATCATGAACCGCAGGATATTCTTGATAGAGAACACCTAGATCTGGAAGGGTTCTTGAAACAGGGGACCATGGGACAGGTAGATTCATTACCTCAAGAAGAGTTCAACAGAGTACATTAGTTGTTCCTATGGAAAACTCAAGCTAAATGGTTGGAAAGGCAAAGAAACACTGAAAGACAGGGCAACGAAGGTGTGAAAACTATGAAAACCACACCAGGACTAGCTCTTAGAAACCCAGGAAAGAAAAGAGACAGAAAAAAGCAAAATGAGTTATTGATGGAATGTGCAAAGCTAATGATAGATTCAAGTAAGATGAAAGACCTAACTAGCTACTCTTTTACAAATATTTCATAATGAAGTTCACATCTTGGAATATCAAAGGTCTAGGTAGTAAAAGAAAACAAAGAATACTTAGCAATAGAAAGAAACAAGAAGCTCCAGATATGATCTTTATCTAGGAAACTAAATGTTCCATTCAAAAAATAAAATTAATTCACAGCAAATGGCTCAATAAATTTGAGTTTCTAGAAGTCAAAGCAGATAATACAACAAGAGGCATACTCACTCTTTGGAACCCCCAAAAGATCAGCATAATAGATGCTGAGGCATCCAGGAATTATTTATCAGTGGTTATTCAGCCTGTGGGAGATAGGGAGACTTATCTAGTCACGAATGTTTATGGTCCCCAAAGACTGGATGATAAACTCAGGTTTATAGATTCTCTTGTGGAACTAAGAGATAAACATGCAGAAGTACCATGGATCATGGGTGGGGACTTCAACATGATCAAATCACTTTCGGAGAAAAAGGGGGAACCAGAACTTTAAGCAAAGACTCCATAGCATTTCAAATTTTTATAGACAATATGAAGCTAGTTGACACTGATATGAGTAATGGCCTCTTTACATGGAACAATAAGAGAGGAGGAGAGTCTCAAGTAGCCTCAAAGTTAGACAGATTCATAATATCAGAGGACCTTATACTCACCGACAAGAAAATGATAGTGAGAATTCTCCCCTTTGGAGGCTCAAACCATTGGCTTGTACAACTTGAGGTTTAGGGCATTGGTACCCCCAAGAAAAGACCTTTTAGATTTGATAATATTTGGCTCACCCACCCAGATTTTATCAGCAACATTGCAAAATGGTGGACAAAAGATCTGCATATTCAGGGTACAAGAATGTTTCTGCTACACAAAAGACTAAAACACATCAAGCTTAGACTCAAAGACTGGAACAAGAATGAATTTGGTAATATTTTTGAAGCAAAAAAAGTCGTTGAAGATAAAATGCAGGAACTCAATCAAGCCTTTATCGCAGATGGATTTGATAGAGTCAGAAATGATTAAGTCACCAAACATCATCAAGACTAGGATAACTTATGTAAACAAGAGGAAATATTTTGGAGACAAAAATATAGAGTTCAATGGCTAAAAGAAGGGGAGTGAAACACTATATTTTTCCACAGATCCACCATGGTGAACAGATATCATAATAGGATCTATTCAATCAAGGACAAGGGAGGTCATCTACTTAATTCCCATGAAGATATAGATATTGTGTTAGTTCAGCACTTTCGAGGTATAACAAAGGAGACCATTTCAGATAGAGCTCACTTTATCAGGGACTTAACAAGGCATATACCTAGGCTAGTAACAAGAGAGGATGATTTCAATCTTAATAGGCTAGTGACTGAAGAGGAGGTTAGTGAGGTCATCAAAGAAATGTAGAATGGTAAAGCACCAAGCCCTGATGGATTCAATGTGGATTTATTTAAGGCTTGCTGGAACATTGTTAAACAAGATATTTTGAATGTAGTGGAGGATTCCAAGATGAAAAGAACCATTTTTAAGGTGCTTAATAGTTCCTTCATCTCCTTGATCCCCAAACAGGACAATGCTCAAACTCCAGACAAGTTTAGACCCATATCTTTGTGCAATGTGGTCTACAAGATAATATCCAAAGTTGTTGCCAATAGACTCAAACCCCTTCTTCCTACTCTAGTTTCTATGGAGCAATCAGAATATGTAGAGGGTAGACAAATTCTCAATAACATCATTCAAGCACATGAGGTGGTGCATTCATTGTTAAGCAATAGGAAGGTGAGAATGATTATGCAATTGGACGTAGCCAAAGATTATGATAAGTTGAATTGGAACTATATCGGAAGGTCCTTCTACGGTTCTAGCCTTTGGATTTGATCATAACTGGGTAAGATGGGTTATGGCCCTGGTAACTTCTTCTAGCTTTTCAATTCTGGTTAATAGTTCTCCTTCCAAGACTTTTACTCCTTCAAGAGGCCCCAGGCAGGGAGATCTGCTCTCTCCCTTTCTCTTTATCCTCATGATGGAAGGACTTGGTCGGTCTATCAAGCATGCGAAAGAAGTTGGTAACATCAAGGGTCTCCAACTTTCTGAGACTGGACAAGCTTTGACCCATCAACAATTTTTTGATGACACTATGCTACAGGGAATCCCCACGGTCAAAGAAGCACTAGCTTATAAACAAATCCTGTGTGACTTTTCCATAAACAATTTCAGAGAAATATCTCCATAATTCTGGGCTTTCAAAGGGATGTTCTTCCTTCCAAATACTTGGGAGTTCCTCTAACTGATAAACCTTTGCACAAGAGAATTTGGGAGCCAATGATTAATAAGATGTAGGATAAAATCAGGAAATGGACTATTAGATCTTTAAACTTGGCAGGCCAATTGGTGCTTACAAAAGTTGTACTTCAATCAATCCTCGTCTTCATGCTTTTAGCCCTTCCAAATCCAAAAGGAGTTTTGCAACAATTTACAACCATTAAAAGAGACTTTCTTTGGGGTAAGGGGGAAGAGAGAAATAAATGGGCCTTGGTAGCTTGGGATAATAATTGCAAACCTAAAAACCATGGGGGTCTTGGATTGGATGATGCAAAAGTACTAAGCAAAGTTTTAGGGGGAAAATTATGGTGGCGTTGGGTAAAAGATCCAAAGGCTCAGTGGGCTAGTATTTGGAAAGAAAAATACACCAGCACTTGGCAAAATAATGATCACATAAGAATGAATGGCATTATAAAAGGCTCCTACATCTAGAATAAGGCCTGGGAGAATAGAGGCTTAGTGAAAAAAAATAGTTTCTGGGAAATCAGAGAGGGAGACTTGCTTTGTTTTGGGAGGATAAATGGCAAGAAGAACCTACACTATTAAGAGAGGACTTTCTGGACCTCAAGAAAGAAATTGATACCAAAGGGTTACTTAGGGTAAAAGATTTTTGGGATCAAACCAATAGTGAAGGAAAATGGAGAACCTGGAAGAATATAGACTACAGGGATGATAGCCCCTTGAAAGCAAAAGTTGATGCACTTCTAACAATGTTGGACCAAAGGAAAATTCTAGTTTCAAAGGGGCATGACCAACTTAGATGGGGCAACAATAATGAAGGTACCTTCAATCTTAAGGAGGCAAAGTGCATAATCCTTGTGTTGGACTCCAATGTTCCGGACAGGGTTTGGCAGAACCTATGGAGGCATCAAGGATGGATGAAAATCAAACTCTTCAAGTGTCTAGTAAATCATAAGAAAATTCTAACTTGGGAAAACATTTGGAAGAAGGGTGTTCTAGGACCTTCTAGATGCCAACTCTGTGAAGCCCAAGAGGAAACAATGGAGTACCTTCTCAATAATTTCATTTTCACCTCCAGGTTGCGGGATACTTTTGCCACAATTTTCCAACAGACAGACAGGGACAAAGGAAGCATTATCAATATCCTAAATAATTGGAGAAGAAACTTCTCTGATTATGAATTTCTTTGCTCGGCTTGGGCTTTAACTCCAAGCTTCATAATATGGAATGTCTGGAAAGAAAGGAACTGTTACACAGTAATTTGTCACCGTCCTCGTTACCCCTTCACCCGCACATTGGAGGACTTATTCCAGGACCTGTGAGAAGTGACATAACCTGAAAACACTTGCATCATATCCCCTTGAGTATGTACTTCATATGCCCTGAAGACACCTTCTACAAAATACCCATAAAAATAGCCCTTTTTCCATTAGCATTGTTCCACAGTGTATCTCTCGCGCCAATGGGGGAAATCCTCCAAAGAGAGCGCACCAGCTGGCGCTCTGTCTCAGAGTCGCACTTGCGCCAACCCAGTTGGGTAAAGTTTTTAAGAAATAAACTTCCGAAGGTTCTTCCTAACCTATTCATGAACTGATTCTAGTTTGAGTTCGTTCAGTTGGGCTTCGAATCTCCATAGGAAGGAAGTAGTTCTCCACCTCTCATGGAAGCTTGCTAATGATAAGGACAATCCCATGAATCTTGTGGATGATCCTATTGTTGGCATTATGATGCATGTGTTGTACTTGATGGCAACCCTCTCATAGAAGATCATCTCACTTACATATACTTAGATGAATATACAGATGAAATATCAGATGTGACTAAATGCATGGGATGCAGGACAACTAAAAGGAATAAGATGATAGATCTAAGTGTGACAAGTTAGCTTTGCCATCAAGTCCAAAGGGGGAGATTGTTGGAATTATGAGACAAGTGTTGTCCTTGATGGAAAACCACACAGATGAAAAATCAAAGTGCAGAAAGTCAGCAGCAAGGAATTGATGAACAAGACTACAAGAATGAAGAGAAAATACATATACGCTGGTTCATCGTGACCGATCCGCGTATACACGCAAGTTAGTCGTTACAAAGTTGTGTATGCGTATGCACGCACATTCATGCAAGGAAAAGCACGTATATGTTGGAAAACTTACCTATGGTCCGTGGCGGTTAGTCCTTGGAATTTGAACCTATAGTTTTGGACCATGGCATCTCGACAGACGTGTTGATCCCTAGTATTGAGTTGATGGTATTGATTTGTTATGGTTTTGGACCATGGTATTGAGCAAGGCCTAAGACTATAAAAGGAGAAGAAGATCATTAGGCAAGAGTATTGAGAAAGTCTTGAATATCTGATGAAGGAAGAGATCCAATATGCAGGTTAAGGGTTGCTTGATCTAAGCTAAGGAGGGATCTCACAAGTTGATGGAGAACAAGATCTAAGGATAGATCGGGATCAAATGGTTTGAAATGAACTATCTCTATATGATTGATTATGTTTATTCTAGATCTGTATACTGACGCAAGTAATGTTCTGATCTGGGTATAACTTAAGGTTGAAATCGCTGCAATTCATGATTGAATATTTATAGATCTGTACGCGGGTTAGCTTCGGTAAAAGCGCGTATGTACGCGGGTTTGGTTCGTCCAAATAGTGTATACCATTTGAGCTATGATCTGAATATTGTTGCAGAGTTTAGTGTTCTGCTCTGTGTTCTGGTGACTGCTTTTGTTGACAGGGATTCAGTGTTTCAGTATTGGGTTTTTGATGATGCTAGTGTTTGTGTACTTCAATGATATTGATGGGTCCAGTATGAAAATTGGATGAAACGTGGCCTTCAGATTTATGTGTTGTGCATCAGTGTATCCAGTATGAAAATTAATGAAACGTGATACCTGGAGGAGAGAAGATTGTAGGTCAGCACCTACGTACTAGTATCTAAGCTAGTACAAGAGCTAAAGGAAATCTTTGGAGCATTGTAGCAGGTAGTAGCCTGCGTACTAGTAAATGGATCGGCTAGTACAAGAGCAAAGGGGGTTGTAGCTCCCGTACTGGTATAAGGCTGCACCAGTACAAAATATTGTAAAAGGATTTTCTTATTAAGAAGAAGATTGAGATGACTTGCAGCAGGTGGTTTTCACCCCCATTGGGTTTCCACCTTATATCATGGTGTTCATGTGTATGCTCTTTATGTGTGATGATCTATTCTGCTTACTGTTAATAAGGTTAATAATGTTCTGATGCATTTACTGAAGATAAGCTAACTGAATCATAAGATTACTGCATATACGCCGGTTGCTTTTAACACAGTTGCGTATATACGCGGATATCCTTAACTGAAGTAGCGTATATGAATCTGAGTATGAAAATGAAAAAGTTTTACTGATTTGATAATACTGATTCACCCCCCCCTCTCAGTATTATTTTCAACAATATATTATTCAACGAATTTTGTAACTGGTGGGCTGCAATGGCTTTGTTTGTCAACGTGGAATATACCATCTCTCCTGTCTGTTTTTGCAATTCAATCTGGTCAATAGGATGTATGTCCTTTGCCAACACTTCAAAATCTGTCTTTTGGTAGTCAGCTGCTGATCTGGGCTGCTGAGTGGTGGGCTTCAGGAAAGTCATATGCATTTTTCCTTCTTTTACATCAAAGGCTGACATAAGCCTTGTTTGGTTGGTGGGAGCCATTTTGAGTTACTGTGCATAGCTTTGGGCTTTTAACCTTTTATTCCTGGCCTTTACTTCCTTGTACTTTTCTCTGATATCCTGGTCTTGATCTTTGATTCTGAGTTGAGCCTTCTTTTTGGATTTCACAAAATGTGTCTCATCTGAGTTGATTATCTGTCTGTAGTACTCCAGAGCAAATAACCTCATTAGGATGTATCATGAGAAATTTGTCAGTTACGACTACCTCTCATGGAAATGGTCATACGTGAATGACTTACTTAATGCAGTTGAATCCCAAAATGATATCTAATATAACTTGTATGGTGCTAACTCAGCCATAGATCCTAATTTCAGTGTGATTTTGGTAGAAGTACCAATCTCCCACTTTGTGTTGTTTTGAAAGCTATAGGATTCTCCTGATATCTGAACTAATTCTTGGAGGAGGACTTCCTAGCAACATGGTTACTACAGGATATACAAAAATATCTATGAAGTCTGTGTATGGATATGGTGATTCAAATTTGTGGATCAGAGGAGTCCAAAAGACTATTGACATAGGGTTGCCTCTGGTATCAAGTTTTTGAAGAGTAAATGGGAATTTATCAGCTTGATAATATAAGAAAAGGTGGTACAAAACTGAGTACTTAAATACTCTTTCATTGTTCATTCTTAAGAAGTGACCATGCATTTTATCTGCTATGTACTTGGCATAATCATACCTGACAACAGGGGTTGTCTTGTGGTAAAAATGGACATGAAGGCTAGAATGATTTCATCAACATACTCACTGGTACTATAGCCCAAGACACTAGATATCATTGACACAATTTCCTGGCCAAGTTTAGAAAAAATGGTCCACACGTATGGGGGAGGATCCTTTGGAATATGTTTCTCTTCCACAATAAAGGTTTGGAATATTTCAGCAAGTCTGGCAGGGCTAATTTTGGGGAATTTGTCTAGCAGGTCTCCAATGGAAATGGGGGTCAGATTTTGTCCTGGTTGCAACTGCAGCATTTCATTGATGGATTCAATAGTGATAGTAAAAAGTACAGTATGGTGAGGGGACATCTTTGCTCTTTGGATGGGACTGTAGTTTGTATGGCAATAATGGACAATTTCGGGAAGGATATGTACTGGAAGGAATTGGTACTTGGGTAAATTAGACTCCCAAAGACCTATTTTGTCTGCATGGTTTAGGTATTGGTCTCTGCACCAGCAACATAATTTCAGTGGGGATTCATGGATAAAGGTGTCCTTGATTTGGAAGTCTTTGTCTGCCAAAGGGAGATGGTCTAAATCCAGATGGGGAGTTGAAACTGGTTGGACATCCATAGTTCTTGCGGATTTAAGAATGGAGAAAAGGGTTTTCAGTCAAATTAGGGCAATTTGGTTCAAATACAGAGTAGTTTGAGGTTGTTGTGGAGTTCTTTTACTTAATTACTCGATAATTTCAAGCAATTGAGTAACAAGTTTAGGAATTAGACAGGGTTTCTTGGTGTATTTGGATAAATACCTGGAATTTTGGCTCTGACAGGTCGATGGGCGACTGTGCACGTTTGCAGAAGGCCTCACTGAACTGGAGGGTCGATTGGAAGTTCAGTGGCTTTTGCAGGTTGGCGGTTGGACGTGGGTTGGCAGTTGAACGTAGTCTGTCGCATGCATGGAGGTCTGGAGCGCTCTTTCATGATAAAACAAAAAAAATGAGTTTTTTAGTTTTATTCGCAAAGTCAACCGTTCACGGGCACATGGGGAAAGGTACGTTTGACTTTTAACAGGAGATGTGACATTTTGTCATCTAGCGGGAGGCAGTAAGCGGGTTTGATCGCACCGCTTTTGTGGTTGGAGTGGTTTCGGGGGGAGGCCGCCCGATGCCACTCATCGGACGCCACGTAGCATCGGGGCCTAAAGAAAACAACCCATATCGGGTGGGTAAAGTTTGGGTGATGTAGGCTGCCCGATATGTATGACCATCGTTGGATTAAGGGGGAGCCGATCGCACGGTGATCGGGGTGGGGAGTTCGTACGGAGGGTAACGGATGGGCTTTGCCCATGATTAAGCGCGACGGGTTAGATTAAAAGAATAGACTATGGTGGGGTTAGGGCATCAGGGGCGTTTTTCATTGACATAGGGTTAGAACATTAATTAACCGCAGATCGGTTGATTAATTCTTTTATCGAGGTAGGGGTTTTATAAAGTTTATGTTTCAAACCTTTTGGGGGCGGGGTATTAATACATAGGGATTTATTTTATAACTATACAGGTAAATGGTTTATTGCTTTTTTTGGGATTTAATACATATAAAGATTAGAAGTTAATATGATAATGAAAAAGCACTAAAGTGTAATGTATTTCATTCATTTGCCATTGTCATAAACACATTATAATTAGGCTTAAAGTATTTTTGGGTTTTTTAAGAAAAGGGGTCTCTTTCATGGGGGGTGATCACTTCTCCTAGGATAGCAAGGTTTTATCCTTAGAAAAACGGGTTTATTAGGGGAAAATAATTTTTCCTTGGGAAAATGGTGTTTTTTTTAGGAAAAGAGATTTGTTTGGGACTATGAGTGAATTGAAGGGGGTGAATGTTCACGAGGGGACTTTTAGTACTTAAGATCGATAAGTCATTAGGCCGAGGGTCCCCTCTAGAAGTCAGAGAAATGCTTTGAGCCCCTTTGATTTAAGATTTTGGGTACTTAAGACTTTTTATTGGAAATTAGTTAAGTGAAAGGTGTAATGAATGAGGGAACTTAATCAATTTGACTTTGTGGACTTGATGCATGTCCAATTTTCATCCATACTTAGAACTTTGATGATGAAGGTGATCAATATGATTTTATCTAACAATCATCACAATTCTGCAACTTTTCTTCTACTTACCCACCTACTCATCCTACCATTTTTACTTCTCTTCATTAGGGTGCACTTAAGCTGGCAAACTCTTATCAAAACATTTTATTTTCTTTTACAATAGTAATCTAACTAAGTCTAACCTTATTACATCCAAGGGCTCAGATTAAACAGTTGAGCTCCTTTTATTCACTCTACCTAATCTAATTATCTACCAAGATTAAACAGTTTGGTTAGATTTTATTCTCTATCTCTAAGCATAAAATTGAAAACATGAAATAGCCAAGTTTAAACATTTCGACTATTCATGGATTGTGGCAAAGATAACAAGCTGCACACGATCATTTATTCTGCATCAAAAGTAACTAGGAGTGCCATTTTGATTTGCACACTTTCATGGTCTTTTCTTTTCTTGGGGCTCATTTTTTTTTTTTTTGTTTATAATTTTTTTGACCTTTATTATTCTTTTTGTCCTTTGATTTTGCTTTTGAGACATACCCTCTTTATATTTTTTTAATTTTTTGAATATGGAAAACATTTGCAGAAAGCAAAGGTATGTACATATTACAGGTTTAATCTCAGCGATTAAAAAAGTATGACGCCTATTGCTATAGGAACGTAACATGTGGAAGTATTTTGTGTTTTCATCTTTGGCCTGAAGCCATAGGGATCTACTTTTAACTCTCTATTCCTTTTCCTTGTCAACAAGGATTTTTCTATTTTGACTCTGATTTCATGTCTTCAGAGAAAATTGTGTTGAAGAAAATGTAACTAGGTTCGGTTTTCATTATGACTTGTAATTATAATATTATGTAAAAGAAGAAAAAATATTATTTCTTGCATCATGGATTTCATGAGCAAGATGTGTTTACCATAGGTCAAAGACTTTTTCTTGATGTCTTTAGGATTTTATGTCTCATCACAAGTAGTATAAAAGTCATAAGGTCAAAGGATTACGCTCCAAGAACAAGTGTCACTATCCTCGTGTAAGTCGATTCTATATAAAGACAGTGATCTCCTTGATGATATGTCGGCCTAGCGTTAAGGCACTCAAGTCAGCTTAATGTACCATAGCTGATCGATATATATATAAGGAGAAATGTTGAGTCAATAAACAAGTCTTCGGATAAATTTATAATATAGTCAGCGAAGAAGATATACATACACCGTGAGCAAGGGTAATATCTCGGTGAAGTCTCTACATATATATCGTGTCAAGATCTCGGAAGTCTATATAGAACTCTCGGAGGTATATATTTGCACACAGTGATAGCTATCGGAAGTTTATACAAAAATCTTGGAGGTATATATCTACACACAGTGATAGCTCTCGGAAGTCGGAATATTACTCTCGAAGAATTGTATATATATATACACACACACACAGTGACTGCTTTTGGTATAGCTCTCGGTGGTGACTTTTTTGACCATTATCATAAACAAAGAGCATGAAGGACTGTCTCATGAACGAAGTAATCTATTCTTGAGCAGAGAACTGTGGTAGCCGAGAAAAAAGGAACCGAGGGCTGTGACTAGACAACGAAGGTATAAGGAGACCAAGAACTGAAGGAGTATACTGATATCAAGTCTATAGACTGTGGATTATAGGCCAAATAGTGCAGAGGATAGTTACAAACATGTTGGACGTAATCTAGTGTCAATTTTGTCAAGGGTCTTGGTATTCATCATCTAAATATCTATAAGAAGAGATACAAGGGTTTTACTCTCAAGAGGACAGGTTTTGCCCTGGCTTGGAGCCAACATTTTGTGTACGTGTACTTTGTTGTTTTTCTTGTTTTGATAACTGTTTGATGATTAAAGAACAAGCAAACATAAAGAAGTTAACTCAAGAAAATAAAAGACATCACAAGCAGTTGTCAGTGGTGGAAGAATCATTAATAGTTTGCCCTAGATTCTTCAACATGGTTTCAGAGCTATGGTTACAGTCTAAGGGCATAAAAGAGACATTCAAGGATCAAGTGTTAGGCAGGGCATCAAAAGCAAGCTTAAGGGTTTTTTCAAAATTGAAGGATTAAGTCTACAACATGCAATCTACAAAGAACAAGATCTTGTGTCTCCATAGTCATCATCAAAGGGTCATCACAGGAATGCAAGTAACGAAAACTCCTATACATGTCTCGGTTAACATAGTGAAGGTTTGTATCTCGGCATACAATCATGGGAGATACTCTGTCTCGGTGAAGAAGGAGAATATATAGTCTCGACATTCCTATGATCACGATCACAGTCATACAAAATTGCAGTCCCTGTGATTTCGTGATACAATCTCGGCATGATATCTAATCACTATTACAGTCTCGGCTTATGAAGAAGATCGAATCTCGACATACCATGTCTCGGCATTTCATTGTGACTATTGTCGCTATCTCGAGTCTCGACTTAACTGTGATATAAAGTGTCTCAATGAAGCATACTCAGTTTAGGTATATTCATGATGAATGAATCACAGTGACAAGCTGGATGAAGTTATAATCCCAGTCTCTAGACATAATTACAAGTATTGGTTGTATCTTCGTGCAAGCTCTCAGTGTTACAATGATGAGTCGAGTAAACGTATGATCTCAGTGAAAGAACAATGAAGATCTCAGTGACGTTATAACAATGGAGAACCAGTCATGAATTCGTTGACAAGTTCGTTCTCACAACAGTGTGCCTCTCTACACAACTCGTATAGCGCTCATAGACATGACTGTCTCGGTAGTGTCATAACAATATACTTAGATATAATTTTTTGGGATTCAACTATGTTAAGTAAGTCATTCATCTATGACCATTTCCATGAGAGGTAGTCTTAACTGACTCATTTTTCATGATTTTTGAATAGTCTACTTAGCACTCATTGCATCGGGTGATGCTCATAGGGATGAAGGAGTGGGATTGAAACTAGTGAAATGAATCACATAGTGTCAATCATCACTTCTGGGGCTTGCACTTGGTAACCAGGACTTCTCAGGAGGTCACCCATCCCAGATCGCCTCTGCCTCAAGCATGCTTAACTTTGGAGTTTTCACCACAATCAAGCTCAATTAGCTTGCTACCCCATTTGCAAAACCTTAGCAAGCATTGTGTCTCATGAACCATTCAAGTAGAGCTCCCTTCACTCTTTTGTATTCAAGTATTGAGGGGCTTTAACAGTGCATTATATTTGATATCATTTTTTTGGGATTCAACTGTGTTAAGTAATCCGTTCATCTATGACCATTTCCATGAGAGGTAGTCATAATTGACTAATTTCTCATGATGTTTGAATAGTCCACTTAAAACTCATTGCATCGAGTGATGCTCACAGGGGTGAAGAAGTGAGATTGAAACTACTGAAATGAATCACATAGCATCAATCATCACTTTTGGGGCTTGCACGTGGTAACCAGGACTTCCCGGGAGGTCACCCATCCCAGATCGCCTCTGGCTCAAGTGTGCTTAACTGTGGAGTTTTCCCTACAATCAAGACCACTTAGCTTGCTACCCCATTTGCAAAACCTTAGCAAGTATTGTGCCTCATGAACCATTCAAGTAGAGCTCCCTTCACTCTTTTGTATTTAAGTATTGAGGGGCTTTAGTAGTGCATTATATTAGATATCATTTTTTGGGATTCAACTGTGTTAAGTAAGTCATTCATCTATGACCATTTCCATGAGAGGTAGTCGTAACTAACTAATTTCTCACGATTTTTGAATAGTCCACTTAGCACTCATTGCATTGGGTGATGCTCACAGGGGTGAAGAAGTGGGATTGAAACTAGTGAAATGAATCACATAGCGTCAATCATCACTTTCAGGGCTTGCACCTGGTAACCAGGGCTTTTCGGAAGGTCACCCATCCCAGATTGCCTCTGGCTCAAGGGCGCTTAACCAATGTTTTAAAACTCCGACTTGGACTCCGACTCGGTCGAGGGTTGACTTCGACTCTGACTCCGACACGGCCGACTCAATTTCAATGACTTGGTCGTTATATATATATATATATATATATAAAAAAAATTTTTAAAGATTTTCATTCATGTTTCCAAACACACAACATTATAATATAGATGGAAGACAACATATGATCAAAGTAGGCTCATTAATATATCCAGTATATCAAAATGGCATCTAGTGCACTGTCCAATGGAAATACATACATGATCAAAGATTCAAAACAAAAAAGACATAACCAAGGAGGCTAGAAATGGCCTCTACAACAAAAGTAAACTGTGACCAGACTCCAGTACTACTGGCTAGTAGCTACTGCCAGAGGAGCCAAGATCATGTCGATCAATCTCTGGATCATCATCAGAGTTAGACAGGGGGCCCCATGGCTCCTCCTCATCATCATCATCTCCAACTGCAACTGTAGAAGTGTAGCACTAGCAGGCTGTGGAGCAGATGCAAGCTAAGATAAAGAAGATATGCGGCTGCACTTCTGTTGTGGCTGAGCAGAGGAAGCGCCTGCAACTGGAGTCCTTGTTGGCTGAGGCTGAGGCTGTGGATTGGGATCTACATTCAACTGAACATCATGTTCGAGTGATGCCTCCATATCTATATCAAAATCAAGATCCTCATTAGGATCAAACTCTGTTGGATGACTCTCCACTACCCAATCTGATGTTGGATCAATGTCTTCCAACACAATGGGATATGAATCGGGTCTTTTGTTCAAAAATTGGTTTCGTCTGAGCCAGAGGTTGTATTGGACATAGACTAGATCTAGGTTGCACGAAACGGGGAAACGGGTACGGGTTTCCAAAACGGGAAGCGATACGAAACGCGACCTCCCCAAATTTTGGAAACGGGGAAACGCATATATATATGTATCTAGATATATATTAGGACATTTAAGAAATATGTGCAATCATAAAGCATATATGATACATTCTAATTTATTACATTATGGTAAAATTGTCAATTGTCAATGCATAAACTATAAGTCTCTAAATTTACATCACATTTACTCATGAATGATCACATAATGAAAATAGAAATATCCAAAATCAGCCATGAGAAATTTCTAATTTCTTGTCTCATGCTTGATTGGGAGTCTTCTCCTACATAGTCAAACGACCTTAGTGCTCTTGATTAAATACAAGTTTCATACCATAGTACGCTACATGCTCTTCATTATTGGGAGTCTCCCCTACATAGAGGGCTTCGTTCTCTTGATTAAATACAAGTTCCATACCATAGTACATGATAAAATCCAATGGAAACATTGCAATCCCCCCAATCCTGAAATCCTGAAAAACAGGTAAGTTTGCTAGATTTTGAGTGAGATCTAAAATTCTACTTTATCCATATGAAATCCAATGAGGACGAAACCACTGTCAAACATCCTGTGTCATTTCATGGTAATGTTAAAAATTTAAGTAAAAGGATGAAAATGAAAAATAAAGGAGAATATCACGTTTACTTTAAGAATTTAACATTACCATGAACTGCATATCAACACTAGGGCAAAAGTTCCCTTTTATAGCTTTAGACATGCATCTAGAAGCAACTAGAAGTCATTAGGATAACCTAAAAATAAATTAGAAAACAAACTAAAAAAATAAAATTTAAAAAACACAAGTAAAAAGCTGAAACATGAGTCGTACGGCCCTGAAACGCGTTTCAGGCCATACTGGCCACGTTTCAGTTTCGTGAAACGTGGCAGTACGGCCTGAAACGTGTTTCAAGGCCGTACCAAACGCGTTTCAGCGTTTCGTAACCGTTTCCGTATGGAGACACCCCCTTGCTCTACGTTTCCTGCAACATTGGACTAGATCATTGAACCGTTTTTGATCCAAACGGTTTCTCTTCTTTGTGTGAATCCTCTCAAAGACAGACCAATTGCGCTCACACCTAGTAGCACTGCAAGTTTGACTCAAAATACGAATTGCAAACTTCTGCAATCAGGACAATGGCCACCAAAAGCCTCCCACCATTGTGGTGCAAAAAACATAGGAGTGTAATGAGTTAGCTCAACAAAATTACAAATTATATCCAACTTTCAAATTATAAGCGATTTAACAAAATTTAAAAAAAAAGTAAAACTATTAAAAATTTGAAAATTGAAATTTTTGTTTACCTGGCTCATCTGCTTCTCTTGCAATTTTTGCTAGGTTCTTCCCAAAGGTACCCGAGGCATTGCTGAAGGTCGTGACCTGTCGGTGTATCTCCAGCTGATCAGACTCCACTAGGATCATGTGATCAATGCAGTCAATCAATCCATCTCTGACCCCCCCCTCAAAGCTCTTGACTCCTTAGCTTTATAATGATACCGTGGGTTCAAAAAATACCCAGTTGCATGTATAGGGCGATGGAGTTGATTGTTCCATCTTTCATCAATGATTGCCCAATGGGCCCATACTTTGCCACTCTATATACTGTCTTTATTTGCTCCTTTGCTTGATCCATAGCCTCATAAATGAAGCCCATAGCCAACCTTTCCCCATCCACCAAGCGCAACACCTTAATTAGTGGCTCGGCAAGCTTTACAACCTCTGCTGCCTTTCTCCAAAAAGTTTCTTCACGGACTTTCCTTTTCAATTATTTGCCTTCCGGTTTGTTAGACCAATTGCTTTGATTCCATTCATCATTGGAAAACATCTTTTGCAAGTCTCTATGTTGGGAAAGCATAGATTGCAATGTCAAAAAATGTGTAGCAAATCTAGTGATGGCAGGCCTAATAATATCCTTGCCCCTAGTGTGTTTCCTCATGAGGCTGAAAATTAATGTATGATTGTAGATCAATTTTGTTATGCTTTTGGCATGATCTATGGTGTTTTTGACCCAATCTAATTTTCCAATATCCTCAAGCATGAGGTCTATGCAATGTGCAGC
>APFE030499523.1:0-13623 GCA_000404065.3 Pinus taeda | reverse complement strand
AAAAAAAAAAACCTTGATTCAATGTTCATTTATTTGACAAAAAACACTCTCTAAGATTTCTAGATATGCACCTAAAATTTACTAAGCAAAAACAGATTTATAGAGGTGGAAAAAAATACCTCCAGGCACAAACTGCCTCCTCAAGCTTGCTCCAAGAATCAGCTCCTCAATGCTGCTCCAAATGGCTGCCCAAGAAGCTCCTCACTCCAGCTACAATGCTCCTCCAAGACTCCTCACTGCTCCAAAACAAGCTCAAGGACTGCTCACTAACTCTCAAAGAAGACTCTCACTCAAATGCATAAGATTGTTGTGAGAGAATGAGAGCACTTGGGTGAGTTAAATAGGGTTTGGGAGGGGGATATGGACCCCAAACTACAATTAGCAATATCACATAACTGTTTGAACTCCAAAATAACCATCAAACGAATTTCAAATCCATAAAAAATCAGTTAAATTGCTTGCGTTAGCATCCGGGTACCGTGCCACATCGACTCGGCCGTTTCATAGTGGACTCGGTCCGTTTCGGCCCGGATCAACTCAGCCGAGTCAATGTTGACTCGGTCGTTTCTTAAAACAATGATATATATATATATATATATGAAAATTTGTGTAAGGTTGAAAATCTAGGTGAAGATGCAAACTAGTGTTATAAAAGTCATTAGCCAATTTAACAAATAGAATCATTGCCATCCTACAAAATACAATTACTAAAGGTTGGACAGTTAAATAAGATAAAATTTAGAGAGACAAGAGTTGTTAGAAAATTTAATAAATAATAAATTATGGTTATCATATAAAAAAGACATTATTTAGTGTGAATATAGTTATTTAAATATATTAAATATTTTTTTAAATTGAGTATTATATGTTTATTATTAATAGTTTTTTTAAATATTTATTAAATGAATATTAGTGATTTAAAAATTAATTTATATCTGTAATTATTTTTTATATGTATTATTTTGGAATATATTTTAGAATTTAAATTTAATTATTAATTAATTGATAAGATGAATAGAGGGATTACATTCCACTATTTATAAATAATATATATATATCATAATATATTATTGTAAAAAGATTAATAATTTTTTTGGGCAATGTGTCTTTAATAAGTCAGAGTAATTGTACAAAGCTATTTACAAGTTAAGAATCTCCAAATAAAATGAGGAATATAATCTCCAAAACTAGTTAATATCGTTAACCTCAATATATATAAATTATTATATTATATATATAATATATATATATATAAATATATAATATGTTAAGCTTGGCAAAAACATTTCATTTTCTATTAGCAAAGGTACATTGCACCACATGGATTGGCTAGGTACCTCCAATCTTGCCCCAGAGGAAAAACAAGTCTATTGCCACCTATTTGCATTGTAAACCATCCAAAACTATAGAGTCTTAATCTCTCTAGCTAAGCTATATATGTCTCTGTTTCATGTCCATACACTAGATATTTATCTAAACTTAGACTTGCATGACGAAAATTAAAAGCCATCCGCATAAAACAAAAGTAAACATGGGGAAGTGACTAGCCCTTCTGCTCCTCCGAGGTCGATTCCATAGGTGTCAGGTCCTTGGATGTTGATCCAGGCATCTCAGTCAGTTTTAGGATGCATGGAATGTGTTGATCAATTATGTCCAACCTGATGTCTTTCTTATGAAGTTGGAATTGAATTTTCTGCAAGTCTTGCTTGTAGCTCGGCATACCTTGGAGTGTAACTGTCGTTCCTACCGAGATTTATTCCATTACTTTGCCCAATAAACTTTTCATCAACCAATAGAGGTATAGGGCACGTTTGAACTGCATAATTCTTCCTCTGGTGTTGCTCGGGTCCGGGACTAAGGTCCTCTATTTTTCCATATCCTCCTCTGTCTCACTGCCCTGTTTTATTTCTTCTTCCCACTCTTCTAACAGTTTTTGGTTCCTTCATCAGTACCCTCATGGTAAGCCTCAACAGCTTCGATGATAAGGTTTTCTACCGACTTTCTTCCCCTGTGGGGCTCTGATGTACTTGGTTCTTTATCTTTCATAGGGGCCTGTCCAGGCCTTCCTCATCCACGTCCTCTCACAGGCTGAGCCATATCAGAATTTCCTGAGACCTGTTGACAACAACAGTTTGTTAATCCAAAATAGAGTACTATAATTTGGTTCCTTTCTCATATTGTATTGCCAGATAAGTGAGCCACACCATGCTTCTCCTCTACCCTTACACTATCGGACCCAGAGCTAGGATGCTCAGAAGGAGAATCCCCAAATTGGGTCTGACTCCAAACACTTGCTATCACTCCCCTCCTCCATACCCAGCACCTTCCAGTCACAATCGGGTAAGCCACCCCTTGCCTAAGCCAAATGCATGAGTCCACCCTCACCCCAACAGAATTCCAAGCATAAATTGGTAATCCTTCCCCCTCTTCCCAGGAATTTTCAGCACTGCCACTTGCTTTCTCATCTTCAACTTTCCCTTCTAGGTCTCTGGCATTGCCATAGTCCCAGTGGGAATGTTGTTAGCCCAAAAATTGTTTTGGTTGCAATTTTAAGGTCTCCCTCCTATGCATCCTGTTATCACTCAGGGTTTCCCAAAAGTTGTAAGAAAGGGAAAGAAGGTCGAGGTAACCATAAACCAATCTTTTAGACACAGATTTTAGCCAATCTGCATCCAGAGAGGGCTCTCTCTTTAAGTTTTAGCTTTGTTCTTTAAAGATATTAGGCTAGTTGTGAAGTTTAGGAGTTTGTTTGAATTTGGGTGGTGAGATTCAATAGCAAATGGACAAGACTGAGTAGTTTAGTCCATTGGGCTAATGGAGTCAAGTAAGATGGCTTAACTGGACTTGGTTTCTTAACAAAGGATGGTTTCATAGGACAAGATGGTCAAACAGGGAACAAATAAATACTTGGAATGAATGGAATGATTTCAAAATAGGTGAAGGGAATTTAAGAATCCTTCAATCCATTTGAAGAGGGAACATGAATGATTACTAATAAAAGCAGTTAAGTATTCTTTAAGAAATAATCAAAGTGGCAGAATTATGAAACAGGAGCAATTAAAATTTCATTGTTTATTCTAATTCAGAAGAAAACATAGAAAATGATAACTTTTGAAGGCAGAGTGCAATCAAGCATATTCTGAATTACTCTTTTTGTTTATCATTCAGATGTGAAACAAAGGTGATATAATAAACCAGGGAAACTTTAAAACATAGGGTATAGAGGACTTATTGATCCAGAGTCTAATTCAAGAAATCTGTGAAAAGTCCCTTGCATTAATTCTTTGTCCAGCAAGCCATACGAAAATTTGATCCAATCAACACTTTATTCCAAAAAACTAGTATTACAACAATGTATATGAATCCACCCAAAATACTTCAAATGAAGAAGTATTTATACTAATTGTAAATTGAAATATCTTGAAAAAATATCAAAATTAGTTTCACAAATATCTCCAACTGTTTACATTAATAGAACTTAAATAAAGGACATTCAAAACTAATGAATCTATTTGGCACTATTTATATGGCTTTATGGTGACAAACAAGAGAAAGTCAAATTTGATAGCAACTCTTAGTTGATGATGAGGCATCCCAGTCACTAATTGCATCCTTCCTTTGTGCATTCTACCCCAATGATATGCTTTTATATCTCAATCCGTGATAGATATGTAAAACGTGAAAGACGTTATTGTAGATAAGAATGTTTTTGAGATAAACCTCTCATTTACCCAAAATTCAGCTCCAGTTGTTCACGATATTCTCTGCAAAAAGATGTCAAAAACAGGACTTTGCTCAAACTGAAAAATAGGTTGTGAAGACATGCACTTATCTCCCTCTTGGTAATACCTGTCTAAAAAGTGAGATGGGTTTTTGTAACTTGGCCTGTTAGGAACACAAACCTCTTCCAATTTCTTGAAATAATTCTTGGATTAGCCACAATAGTTTCTGCAAAACTATGACTTAAATAGGAAATTTTTGAAGAATGTACCATTTTTGCTCTAATTTCATCTTTTAACCTTAAACTTTTTTTATTGTTTTTCACTTTTAATTTGCATAAACTTCATTGTAACTGGTGAAAGTTTTTCATCTTTGTTTAACCCTAAATTTCTTCATGTTTACTTTTATTATTTACTGTTTACTTTTAAATTTTACCACTCTGTTTTTCATTTGTCTTCTCTTTGTCATGAATTTGTATGTTCTATTTTGTAATTGTCTTCCCTGCTGTTTATCTTCGTGTTAACTGATTTACTTGACTTGGTCTTCAATCTGATACTCTTTAATCCTGATACTCTTTGATTGTTCTTACTGTGTCCTTTTACCTTCAATGTGTAGTTTAGGTTTTTATTGTTTGTTTCAACAGTAAATCGTTTAATCTCCTGTTTCCTTTGCTTGTCTTTCAACTGTATGTTTTATCTTCCATCTCTGTTTGAATAGATTTGATAACACTCTTGGAGTAAACAAGTCTTATGACTAGTATTCAGATTGTTTATCGAAGGATGTGGTCTTCTGATCCCCTGTAAAACAAAACGAATTGTTAAGAAAGCATTGGTTTGTAGGGGGGTCGAAAAGTTTTCATTTGAGCTTGAGAGGTCTATGGAGTGAGTCCAGAATGATTTTTGGGAGGTAAACCATGCTCGAATTGGTTAACAGAGGTTTCAGGTGGCGCAGCATACTACAACGAAAATGACATTTGTTCGCTTTATTTCACAAAACTGAGGTTGGCGGGGTTTTTTGGTTTTATCGGGCGTATGACGTAAGCAGGATGTGACATTTTGTTGTTATGTGGAGGGTGGTAAGCATTTTGTATCGCACCACTTTTTAGGCTGGGCGGTTTTGGGCTGGGGGCGAGCCAGCGTACAGAATGGGTGACGCGTGGCAGAAGTACAGGTGGAAAACCGCCCGACGATCGTGAGTTAAAGCGTGGTCATCAGGGGGGTCGCGATATTGTCGTTGACCATCGGATGAAAATGGATTGGTCAGACGGTGGACGGGCGTGGGACATGGTGGGGATTTAATGCAGCGGGCCTGGCATAATAAACAATATTTTAATAGTTTCGGGGGCATTTCTATTGGTCGAGGTTGGTTTATTGATTAAACCAAAGGGTTAATTAATCCCATATGGCACGGCGGGGAGTTAAGGCTCTTAACGAATCACAGATTAACTCATTAATCCTCATTTAAATGACGATTAAGGTTGTATTCAACCAGGGGCGGGATATATAAAAATCAGAGGATTTATATAATAATTACATATTACGGGAAGGGTAAATGTATTTTTCGGGATTTATATAATAATAGTTAAAGGTTAATATGACTTCGAAATGAAAGCACCAAGTTAAAATGTTAGAAATTTACATTTAAAACTTAGGCTAAAGTGGGAAAAGGGGTTTTCAAGTGATATTATGCATTTCCTAAGTAAAATAGGATTTTTACTTAGGCAAACTTTATGAAATGAAATGGATGACTAATGGATGATTTTGAGTACTTAGGCTTTTAGATCATTGGGCCGAGGGTCCGGTCCCTCCAAAAGTCAGAGAAATGCTCTAAGCCCCTTTGATTTTCAAAGACCTTAATACTTAGGGGAAATTAGTGAAATCTTTAGGGAAAAATGTGAATGGAAGTTAATTATTTGACCTTGTCTTGCTTGAACTGCATCAAGTATAATGTATGTCTTGCACTTGTGATAAAAGTGAAAATTAACACATTTAGAGACATAATTTATCACAAGTAATTCTGCAACACCATCTACCTACCCTACCTACTTTAGCCTGACACTTTTTCTTCTTTATTTGGGTGCACTTAGACTGGCAAACCCTCATCAATCTTTCTTTTTCTTTACATAGCAAGCCTACCTAAGACTGCACTTATTACATCCAAGGGCTCATATTAAACTGTTGAGCTCCTTTTTATTTACTCTACCTATCTACTTATCTGCCAAGTTTACATTGTTTGGTCAGTTTTTTATTTTCTATCTCTAAAGCATGAAATTCAAATATGAATGAGGCAAGTTTAAGCTATTTGACTCATCGTAAATTGTGGCAAAAGTTTAACAAGCTGCACATGCTTATTACAGAAAATGAAATAGTAGTGGCATTTGGACTTGCACACTTTCCTGGTCTATTTTTGTTTGGGGTTCATTTCTTCTCATTTTTTTACCATGTTATTCTTTTTACCCTTTGATTTTTCTTTCAGGGTATACCCTCTTTACATTTTTTAAATTTTTTGATTTTTTAACAATATGGAAAACCTTTGCAACAAGAAAAGGTATGAACATATTACATAGCTCATCAAGTCAATCATGATATATGACACCTATTGGTATAGGAGCATAACGTTGGCTCCACTTAGGGATGGCTTTTCTTGGTGGAAAGTCAAGAACAGCAGGTCAGATGGCCTCCGAATGATTTTGACTGAACTATGGAATCTTCTTTTGCTTGTTGCTTTATTTGTATGTATGACAGTAATGTTTTTGGAGCTTAGGGTCTTCTCTTCGAGCTTCAACTTCACAATTTTACCATCCAATCAACACTTACCTTTATTCTTCCTTCTTGAATCCCACTTGAGGACCTTGTAACTTAGGTAGGAACCTTCAGTCTTGGTCCTTTTATCAAAAATCTTTTTAACATTTTCCTGCACAACTTGAGATCTGACCTGAAACTAGAAGGTGCTGCAACCTTCAAACCAAATTAGTAAATCATCAAGATCTTAGGGCCTTTTGATTGGATTCAAATCTTTTAGGATTTATTTCATAATCTACTGAAAACTGAATTAAATCAAACTGAAATCCTGCCTACTTACTCTAATCAGCTATCTAGCTGCTAGTTAGGTAAAATGAAACAATTAATGCAACCACTCAAGCATCATATACATTGGTGACCTTTGTTGCTTGTGCTTGTTGTTGTTTGAAATTGAGATCTTGCAATCAAATATGGCTTTGTTAACCTTTGAGAAGATAAGGAAATTCCTGATCTCCTTTGTTGGATCTAGAAACTGTACAAAAGGATCTTGTAACATATATACACTATTCTTGAACAGATTGAAACAATTGTACATCTGTTGTGTATGGCCTGCATGCCATGAAATTGAAATATCACTTTTATCACCCTGCATGTTTTCAACTGCACTTTGTAATGATATTTCTACTGATTGTAATGTCTGTCTGGTGAAACCATTATTATCTTGATTTTGACTTTCATAGTCTATTAATGGAGAAAAATTCTGATTGCATTCATCACCCAACCTATCAGCGATTGGATCATAAAGAACTTGGAAGGATTGCTGCAACTTAGTACATATAGGTTCGAATGGAACTTCATAGATTTCTACAAGATGCTCTTCCTTTTCTTTAAAATTTTTATACCACATTCCTTTTAAAAATTGAAATGATTCAAAACAAAGAGGCAGGGAATCAACTTGGATCATTTGATCATATGTTCCAGTTTCCAAGTCTTCTTCTGCAACCTGACATTCAATGGCATTTTGGGGCTGCAAATCTAGATATGAGATGTCTTGAACAAAGATTTGATTGCCCTCTAGATAGTTAATATCAAGACTTGTTGACATTTGATTTCTAATTGCATGATAATTATTTCTGATAAACTGAAATGAAGCAAAACAAAATGGTAAAGTTCCTTCACTGATTTCAAAAATTTTTGCGCTTTCCTCCTCATTCTCATAGCTGAAATGAACAAGCTGATCACTATTTTCAAGTTGTTGAACCTCAACTTCCTTATTCCTCAAATCAACTTCTGATTGCTTTGTAAAGTTAGTTTGGATTTGAAGAAGATAATTATCATCATACTGATCATATTTGGGCGAATCATCAAAAGAAGTAATGTCATCAAATATACACATTAGGTCAGGAGATTTCTCCTCCACATATTGCACTATGAATCTATCTTCTGGTCTATGGTAGATTGAGTTGGTAGGAATTTGTTCATGAATATCAACCTTTTCTTTTTGCGAAATAGATGTGTCATGGTTATTTTGAACAAAACATTCAACTTTCATTGTGATCTTATGAATCATTTCCTCTATTTTCTTTATCAAAATGTAAAGTTTTTCCTCTTTTTCTGCTTTCAACTTTTCTCTTCTAATTTGCAAATTAAATTCTACATCTACTGCCATGTTCTACATCTGTTCCATTTTTTAGGGGTTTCTTTCTCTTAGATGAAATTCTATCTCTGAATCAAATGCTCTTGGGTAATGCAATAGAGCTGAATCAGGGGGAGGTCTCATATTTAATGGTATTGAACAATAGGCTTGATTAAATCTGTCTGAAAATTGTTGTATTGTTTCATCTGGATGTCTTTTTAACTGATTATATTCTTCTATGATCACAAGAAGATTGACTTTGATTATCCATTTATCAAGGAAGAGTTTGAGAAACTGCTCGAGATTTGAGATGCTTGCTTCAGGCAGGGTTTTGAACCAACTCTTGACTTTGTCTTGCAAAGAAAGAGCAAAAATCATAATACTAACATCCTCTTCATCTACTTCAAATAAGTTAAGATAATCCTCAAAAGATTGAATATGTTTTTGGGCAGTGATACCATTCTCTCCATCAAACCTAGGGAGATACTTGGGATAATCATTAGGGAAAGCATGGAGTGTAGGAGGCAAAATGAGTGGTTTATATCTATCACGAACTTTATGAGGTACAGGAATATGTACAGGAATTGTATGATTAGTCTTAATTTTTTAATTTTCCTTAATTGGAAAATGATCTTCATTAGAATTAGAAGATTGTTGTTCAAATGTGTAAGGAGACTTTATATCTACATTTTTCAAAGGAAAATAATAAAATTTTTATCTAAACTCATCTCTAAAATACAATATACATTGAAAAAATTTATCAATGAGAAAGAACATAATGTCTTGGATAACAATCCAAGTTAAAAGCCTGATCTTTTCACACAGTTCTTTCAGGTTCATTTCTCCAGTGGAGTCTTGATTGTGAAATTGATTTGGAGTCGCCAAGTGGATTATTTTAACCTTTGTGTGTCTGATCACTATCCACCATCATAGATCAGATCTAAACGTGTAAAACAATTCTGAAGAAAAAGTTAGTTCTCCAGGAAGCCAAATTTTGAGTATTTTATGATTATTTTACTTTTTTTATGAATTTTCAAAACAACTTCTATGATTTCTTTAAGAGGCTTTACATATGAGATTTAAACTTTCTTAAATACTTATTTGACAAGAGGAACTGATCAAGTATTTGAAACTAGATGTTCAATCCATAAACTAGACCGGAGATAGACTGAAGTAGCATTCATTTATTTATGCAATTGCAAAGCAAGAGCAGTTCAAAGGCTACCTGGCTAACTTCAGGCTCCGTATGTAGCTTATAAAGTAAACAATAGTAATAAACAAATTATTTAGGTCCCCAGTGGAGTCGCCACTGTGTTATCACTCAGGTTTTCCCAAAATTTGTAAGAAAGGGAAAGAAGGTCGAGGTAACCACAAACCAATCTTTTAGACATAGATTCTAGCTAATCTGCATCCAGAGAGGGCTCTCTCTTTAAGTTTTAGCTTTGTTCTTTAAAGATATTAGGCTAGTTGTGAAGTTTAGGATTTTGTTTGAATTCTGGTGGTGAGATTCAATAGCAAAGGGATAATACTGAGTAGTTTAGTCCATTGGGCTAATGGAGTCAAGTAAGATGGCTTAATTGGACTTGGTTTCTTAACAGAGGATGGTTTCATAGGGCAAGACGGTCAAACAGGGAACAAATAAAGACTTGGAATGAATGGAATGGTTTCAAAATAGTTGAAGGGCAATTAAGAATCCTTAAATCTATTTGAAGAGGGAACATGAATGATTACTAATAAAGAGCAGTTAAGTATTCTTTAAGAAATAATCAAAGTGGCAGAATTAGGAAACAGGAGCAATTAAGATTTCACTGTTTATTCTAATTTAGAAGAAAACATAGAAAATGATAACTTTTGAAGACAGAGTGCAATCAAGCATATTCTGAATTACTCTTTTTGTTTATCATTCAAATGTGAAACAAAGATGATATAATAAACAAGGAAAACTTTAAAACATAGGGTATAGAGGACTTATTGATCCGGAGTTTGATTCAAGAAATCTGTGAAAAGTCCCTTGCATTAATTCTTTGTCCAGCAAGCCATACGAAAATTTGATCCAATCAGCACTTTATTCCAAAAAACCAGTATTACAACAATGTATATGAATCCATCCAAAATACTTCAAATGAAGAAGTATTTATACTAATTGTAAACTGAAATATCTTGAAAAAATACCAAGATTAGTTTCACAAATATCTCCAACTATTTACATTAATAGAACTTAAATAAAGGACATTCAGAACTAATGAATCTATTTGGCACTATTTCTATGGCTTTATGGTGACAAACAAGAGAAATTTGAATTTGATAGCAACTCTTAGTTGATGATGAGGCATCCCAGTCACTAACTGCATCCTTCCTTTGTGCATTCTGCCCCAGAAATTCTGCAAACTTAGGGTCCAATGATATGCTTGTATATCTCAATCCGTGATAGATATGTAAAACTTGAAAGATGTTATTGTATATAAGAATGTTTTTGAGATAAACCTCTCTCAATTTCCCAAAATTCATCTCCAGCTGTACACAATATTCTCTGCAAAAAGATGTCAAAAACAGGGCTTTGCACAAATTGAAACATAGGCTGTGAAGACATGCACTTATCTCCCTCTTGGTAATACCTGTGTAAAAAGTGAGATAGGTTTTTGTAGCTTCGACTGTTAGGAACAAAGAAACTCTTCCAGTTTCTTGAAATACTTCTTGGATTAGCCACAATAGTTTCTGCAAAACTATGACTTAAACAGGAAATTTCTGAAGAATGTACCATTTTTGCTCTAATTTCATCTTTTAACCTTAAACTTCTTTTGACTGTTTTTCACTTTTACTTTAGATAAACTTCATTGTAGCTGGTGAAATTTTTTTCATCTTTGTTTAACCCTCAATGTCTTCATGTTTACTTTTATTGTTTACTGTTTACTTTTTTATTTTACCACTTTGTTTTTCATCTGTCTTCTCTTTGTCATGAATTTGTATGTTTTGTTTTGTAATTGTCTTCCCTGTTGTTTATCTTCATGTTAGCTGATTTACTTGACCTGGTCTTCAATCTTATACTCGTTAATCCTGATATTCTTTGACTGTTCTTTACTGTGTCCTTTTACCTTCAATGTGTAGTTTAGGTTTTTATTATCTGTTTCAACAGTAAATCGTTTAATCTCCTGTTTCCTTTGCTTGTATTTCAACTGTATGTTTTATCTTCCATCTCTGTTTGAATAGATTTGATAACACTCTTGGAGTAAACAAGTCTTATGGCTAGTATTAATATTGTTTATCGAAGGATGTGGTCTTCTGATCACCTGTAAAACAAAACGAATTGTTAAGAAAACATTGGTTTGTAGGGGGGTCGAAAAGTTTTCATTTGACCTTGAGAGGTCTGTGGAGTGAGTCCAGAATGATTTTTGGGAGGTAGACCATGCTTGAATTGGTTAACAGAGGTTTCAGGTAAAGCATACTACAGTGAAAATGACATTTGTTCGCTTTATTTCACAAAACTGAGGTTGGCGGGGTTTTTTGGTTTTATCGGGCGTATGACGTAAGTGGGATGTGAAATTTTGTCGCTATGTGGAGGGTGGTAAGCATTTTGTATCGCACCGCTTTTGAGGCTGGGCGGTTTTGGGATGGGGGCGATCGAGCATACAGAATGGGTGACGCGTGGCAGAGGTACGGGCGGAAAACCGCCTGGCGATCGCGAGCTAAACTGTGGTCATTAGGGGGGTTGCAATATTGGCGTCGACCGTCGGATGAGAATGGACTGATCGGACGGTGGATGGGTGTGGGACATGGCGGGGATTTAATGCAGTGGACCCGGCATAATAAACAATATTTCAATCGTTTCGGGGGCATTTCTATTGGTCGAGGTTGGTTTATTAATTAACCCAAAGGGTTAATTAATCCCATATGGCATGGTGGGGAGTTAAGGCTCTTAACGAATCACAGATTAACTCGTTAATCCTCATTTAAACGACGATTAAGGTTGTATTCAACCAGGGGTGGGATATATAAAAATCAGGAGATTTATATAATAATTACATATTACGGGAAGGGTAAATGTATTTTTCGGGATTTATATAATAATAGTTAAAGGTTAATATGATTTTGAAATGAAAGCGCGAAGTTAAAATGTTAGAAATTTACATTTAAAACTTAGGCTAAAGTGGGAAAAGGGGTTTTCAATTGATATTATGCATTTCCTAAGTAAAATAGGATTTTTACTTAGGCAAACTTTATGAAATGAAATGAATGACTAATGGATGATTTTGAGTATTTAGGATTTTAGATCATTGGGCCGAGGGTCCAGTCCCTCCAAAAGTCAGAGAAATGCTCTGAGCCCCTTTGATTTTCAAAGACCTTAATACTTAGGGGAAATTAGTGAAATCTTTAGGGAAAAATGCGAGTGGAAGTTAATTATTTGACCTTGTCTTGCTTGAACTGCATCAAGTATAATGTCTACCTTGCACTTGTGATAAAAGTGAAAATTAACACATTTAGAGACATAATTCATCACAAGTAATTCTGCGACACCATCTACCTACCCTACCTACTTTAGCCTGACATTTTTTCTTCTTTATTTGGGTGCACTTAGATTGGCAAACCCTTATCAATCTTTCTTTTTCTTTACATAGCAATCCTACCTAAGTCTGCACTTATTACATCCAAGGGCTCAGATTAAATTGTTGAGCTCCTTTTTATTTACTCTACCTATCTACTTATCTGCCAAGTTTACACTATTTGGTCATAATTTTATTCTCTATCTCTAAAGCATGAAATTCAAATATGAATGAACCAAGTTTAAGTTGTTTGACTCTTCATAAATTGTGGCAAAAGTTTAACAAGCTGCACACAATTGCTTATTACAGAAAATGAAATAGTAGTGGCATTTGGACTTGCACACTTTTCTGGTCTGTTTTTGTTTGGGGTTCATTTCTTCTCATTTTTTGACCATTTTATTCTTTTTACCCTTTGATTTTTCATTTAAGGTATACCCTCTTTACATTTTTTAAATTTTTTTTATTTTTTGACAATATGGAAAACCTTTGCAACAAGGAAAGATATGAACATATTACATAGCTCATCAAGTCAATCATGATATATGACACCTAGTGGTGTAGGAGCATAACACATCCTATTGACTACTCCCCCCTTTCCCCATCTTCCATCTCATTGCCATCACCCGTTTGCCTTCTACGATCAACCCCGCACTAGACTCGATTTGTAGAACCTGGGTTCTCCAAACCAAATAGTGTAAGATCATCGCAACAACGACCATAGGCAATACCAGGCTGGCGTACGATATAGACGCAGAACCAGGAAATTTCCACAAATTGCCTACTCCATTACCACCAGCAAATCTCAACCCCCCAGGTAATCTTTATTAGGATATTCCGACACATAGGAATTAGTTAAGTTCAACTTGGTCTAGTATAGAGTTAGGTAAAGTGTGTTTCTTTACCGTTGTACCATTTGTAACTTACAATCCGACGGTCATGATATGTAGTGATCCGACGGTTCATTCTCTCCTCGGTATTACTGACACTT
>APFE030499506.1:0-10901 GCA_000404065.3 Pinus taeda | reverse complement strand
AAATGAAATCAATTACAAAAATCCTTTACACGACCAGATTTTCAAATCAATGGTCCTCTACAAAAGCCCGTAGGCTTGCTTTCCAATCCACACTCTCTCTAATTATATAAGGAAAACATAATTGATACAAATACATGGTTTCATGAATCAATTATGATTCTGAACCAAAAATCTCTCAACCTCTCCTAAAAAATCTCTTCAATCCCACTCTTTTCTAAACTAACACTAAATAAAGCTTTTAAAATCTCTCATATTCTATTCTAGCCAAATAAATCCAACTATTTGGCCTGATCTCCATACAAGGAGGATCACTCAACCACCTATACCCTATCCTCATATTTAACAATAAATAAACACTCTCATATATTTAAACAAATAAAATTAATAAAGTTATTTTCTTTCAACCCCTTGTTAGTCACAACATGTGACCATGCTATCACATTGTTGACTAGCCTGAATGCTCCTACATCAAAGACTCAAGCCAAGAATCCCTATAAGACCCAAGTCAACCCCCAGTAAGATCTGCTTCAAAACAACATCTAGAACTCTGATACTACAACCTAGCTACTACAACTTTGGCCCCAACAACAGAATTTTGGCCTTGCAAATTTGGCCCCCATAGATTGCGCCATAAATTCATCCTCTTGAAGCTGGCATCTTCACAAAAGCTAGCGAGACATTGAGAGAGATATCCCTTGACCTAGTTTGACTTTTTCTCCTCGTCTTCATCCTCGAGCTTCTCTTTTCACCTTTGCTATTGCAGATCGAACTTTTGTGAGATGTGTATCCAAATGAGTTCAAGCACCCTTCTATGTATAACATTTCTTGATGGTAGAATTTCCCTCCCTTAGCCTAACTTGTCCTTTCTCTTGGACCGACTTGGTCTTGGGCTTATCCATGGCTTTTACATGATAAAATAAATAATTTTCTTCATTTCAATGAGTTCAAATGGGACTATGACATGTGACCAATGTTATTCTTTATCCTATAAAAACCTAGAAATACCTAGACGACCTAAAAGCACGAAGAACATGCTTTTGACTCAAACCTGAGTATGAAACCCATACTGCAAAATAAATATAATTTCTCTTTCTTTCATTTCTCTTTCTTTATAAATAATATGCAATGTCATGATTACAATTACATCATAATGAAGACTGAACCTAGTTATGATTTTCAATAATAGGAAAAAATGTTTTAAAGAATAAGTGGGCTTATTGAATAAAACATGAAGACAAGTAAAACCTACAAAGATTTAAAGAAAGGCTAGTGGTTAAAGTTTTTGGGCATGGAAAAGGTATTGATTTCACATAAATATTTTCTCCAGTTGTTAAAATGTCATCAATATGAGTAGTACTTGGTCTTGTAGCTACTCTAGATTTAGAGTTGGTGCAATTAGATGTCAAGAAAACCTTCCTACATATGAATTTAGAAGAAGAGGTATATATGGAGCAACCACAAGGATTCATTGCAAAAGGTAAAGAAAACTTGGTCTGCAAGTTGAAGAAGAGTCTATATGGGCTTAAATAAGCCCCTCGTCAATGGTATAAGAAATTTGACTCTTTTATGCTTGATCATAATTTTAAAAGGCTAAATGGAGATCATTGTGTATACATTAAAATATATGAAAGAGGAAATTTCATTATCTTGTTTTTATATGTTGATGGCATGTTGATTGTTGGGAAATATAATACCATGATTAATAGGTTAAAAGAAGAATTAAATAAGGACTTTTCACTAAAGAATATATGACCAACAAAGAAGATTTTGGGAAAACAGATTATACGTGATAGAAAAAGGAAGAAATTGTTGCTGTCACAAAAACAATACCTTGGAAAAGTATTGGAAAAATTCAATATGGATGATGCAAAATTTGTAGGTACACCACTTCCCATTTCAAATTAACATCTAAAAAATGCCCCATTACTATTGAAGAAAAATAAAAAATGTTCAAGATTCCATATGCTTTTGCAGTAGGAAGTCTTATGTATGTTATGGTATGCACTTACCCTGACATTGCACATTCACTGGGAGTAGTAAGTAGGTTTCTTGTAAACCCAAGAAAGGAACATTGGAATGCAATTAAGTGGATTTTTAGATATATTAAAGGATCAATTGACTATTGTTTGTGCTTTCAAGGTACTAATACCTTATTGGATGGATTTAAAGATTTTTTTTTCACAGGGGACATGGATTCTAGAAGATCCATAACATGTCACATCTGTGCTTTTGTAGGGGTTGTAGTATCATGAATATCTAGACTGCAAAAGTTTGTGGTTCTTTCTATCATAGAAGCCAAGTGTATGGAAGCAACCGATGCATGAAAGAAAATGATTTGGATGAAGAGGTTCCTAGAGGAACTAAGTTTGTAGCAAGAAAAGTATGTATTGAATTGTGATAGCCAAAATGCACTCCATGTTGCAAGAAACCCCACTTTTCACTACAAGACAAAGCATATTGAGAGGAACTAAGTTTGTAGCAAGAAAAGTATGTATTGAATTGTGATAGTAAAAATGCACTCCATGTTGCCAAAAACCCCACTTTTCACTACAAGACAAAGCATATTGATGTCAGATACCATTGGATTCACCAAGTGTTCAAGGATGGGTTGTTATAGTTGGATAAAATACAAACAAAGGAAAATTTAGCTACCACTGGATTCACCAAGTGTTCAAGGATGGGTTGTCATAGTTGGAGAAAATACACACAAAGGACAATCTAGCTGAAATGTTAACAAAAAAATTGGCCAGGGATAAGCACGATATGCCTTCACTGCCCTATTGCAAAGATGATAAAATAAGACTTGGGAAATATTTGTAACTAAGAGATAGAAATTTGTATTTGGTTAAAAAAAAATTCCAATGGATAAGCACGACATTTGTAGAGCCTTGGCTGCTAAAATAAGACTTCGGAAAGATCTGTAACTAAGAGATAGAAATTTGTATTTGGTCTCAAGTGGGAGATTGTTGTGTGTGAGACCAAATAAATAAAGTAAAAGAATAATGTAATGACTTCTTGAAACTTCTCAAAAAGTCTACAAGATGGTTTTGGGTTAGTGGTTTTGGACTCATGTTTTTAATAGCACACGGTATTGTGTCAATAATATTTCTCTAGATCATTTTATGAGAAATTATTTATATATACTCTTGGTTAGACATTGCATGTGGAGCGAGAAGGCAAGAAGATTGGAGTTGAGAAAATGTTTGTAAATTTTTATTTAATGCAAAGTTACAACTTTTCCCAGTGGTTTTTCCCAAAGAAAGTTTGTGTTTACATAAATCTAATATTATATAAATAATTTGTTAGTTGTTTTAACATTACAAGCTAGTATAAACTCAAAATAACGCAACTCACACAATCTTCATGGAAGTGATGTCAAATCTATTCAATAAAACAAAATAAACTTAACACCCATGTTTTAAAATAAACTTGTTTCAGATTCGAAGCGTGGTTACATAGAAACAGGTTCAAGGATGGTTCTAGTCACCAATTTTTTTTATTTCACTGTTGGCAACACTGTAGCTATCTCGGTATTTATAGCTGTAGTGGAAATCTCTACTGATGTCAAAAGCATATATCATGGAAGATATGGGAACATTGTTATCCGGTCGGAGTAGCTCCTAATTTTGTTCTTTAATCAAAGTTATTCACCACAGAGTTGATAAGATTAAGAGCATCTTCCTCTGTTGTTCCAGGATTGTCTTTCACTTAACAAGATATACATGAAGCTTCTTCTCCACAGGCCTTGTCCGCCTACATTCCCAATACCAATATGATTCCAAAGCAAAACATTTTAAAAATAGATGGCAAATTTGATATAAATTTATCGCCGATGGTTTTGATTAGAGTGAGTTGTTGGAAGGTATTAATTCAAACTACCCACCATTAATATAGCCGCTAGATTAATCTAGAGAATTGAGTAGATGTTTCAGGTGCAGTTTCTAGAATTCGGTGGATACATTGTCAAATGGGCAAGCTTCCTGGGGAAGCCACCGCCCCATCAAACTCCATAATTTTCTTTGTTGTGTATAAATACCTATTCATCATTGAATGAAGGCAAGTGTTCCGAGTTTTTTGTGTGTTCATCTCTGAAGTTCTGTACTCTTTGATTTGGTATCAGAGCAGGTGTGAGGTTGAGTTGTGAAGAGCTGTGAGACACCTCAGTGAGTGCTGGTAAAGAGCTGTGAGCTCGGTGTTGGTGAACCGTGTAAAGGAGGCAGTAAGTCTGAAGGCTTGGTTGTGTGCTGTGAGTTGGAGTTGTGTGCTGTGAGTTGGAGTTAATAGTAAGCGCCATTGGTCGTGGAAGAGAGCATTAGCTCTTGGGTGAATCTGTAGTAGAGTGATATTGTATGTGTGAGCTCCTGTCTGAGACGTGTTGAGCTGAAGATCGAAGCTACTGAAGGTTGTAAAGAATTTCCAATCGAAGGTGAAGCCATTGGACTGACTGTTGCCATTTGGAGGGCACTGTGTGTTACGGGCTGGAGCCGTGAGGAACTTCCTGGAGAAGCGGCGAGCATTAGTACTGTTGCACATTTATTTTTAATTGTTGCAATTGGCGCTAATTAGAGAGCATAGTTCAACGCTGAAAGTCGTAGACTGTGGTGGAGCATGGAAATTTCAAAGCATTTGGAGCGCTGGTAAGAGAGAGCTGCTAGAGGGAGGAGTTGTTGTAGTAACAGTGAGACAGAGCTGTTGCTTACCATCTGTTTCTGTAAAGAGCTTAAAGGAGTCTTCACTGCCTTCACTGTTATAGGGTGTACATAAGGGTAAAGCCATACTCTCAATATTTTTTATAAATTGGTTGCACTATATTTAATCCATGTCATACCTGGTGATAATTGCCGTTTTTTAGTTGATTTTAAGCTGAAGGTCTGATAGTCTAAAAGTGAGATATTTTATATTGGAAGTTCGAACTAAGTAAAAAAATAGTTTTGGTTGTTGTTTATGGTTGTATTTTTTGTGATTTGGGAGAATACTTTGTGGTTTTTAAGTGGGTATATTTTGTATGAAGTTTTTAAAATTAATGGAGACAAGGAGTGATGATGGCAGTGAATGGTAAAATCTTGGTTTGTTTTTGGAGTAAGGAAATTATTTATTGAAATTGTGAAAAAAAAAATTGTATCTTGGTGGAAAAGGATTTATAAGCTTATTAACAATGGCTAATATATTGGGAGAATCTTATTTATCTGAATCTAACAAGTTAGATGGTGAAAATTATGCAAATTGGAAGTTTAAGTTGCGGACTTTGATGGAAGGCAACAATACATGGGTGATTGTGTCTGGAACTGAAGTTAAGCCAGTTTCCCCTCAAGCCACAGATGTTGCAATTCAAGATTGGGAGCGATGGGAAAACAAGGCAAAGGTGCCTCTGCGGATGACGGTTAAGGACAACATTATTCCACACATTAGAGAGTGCAAAAAATCCAAGGAGACATGGGACACTCTCAAAAATTTGTATGAGACAAAGACTACAAATCAAATATTGTATTTAAAGAGTAAGCTTCTTTCAATTAAGATGGAAGAAAATGAAAGTGTTAGTGATTTCATTTCTAGAATTAAAGATCTAAAGGATAAACTAGGTGACATTGGTGAATTAGTATCTAGTACAGACTTGGTTACTGTGACATTAAGTGGGATGCTTGATGAATATCAAATGTTTATAACTGGGCTTTCAGCTAGAGAGAAGGCTCCTACTTTTGAGGAGTTGGCAAGTATACTTATGCAGGAGGAAGAGTGGAGAAGAAGCATTAAACAGAAATCTCCTAATTCAGATTTAGCATTGATGGCCAAAGGGAAGAAGTCCTTCGAAGGTAAACAGTGGGAGAAAAATAAAGGCAAAAAGCCATAGGTAAAATCATTTCAAGGTACCCCTTTACCAAGGACAAATTCCAAATCAAGTAGAGATGATGTGTGTTATTACTGTGGAAAACCTGGTCATTTTGCTAAGAATTGCATGAAAAGGAGGTTTGATCAATTTAAACAAAGAAGGCATTCAAGAAATTATGTTGATAGAGATGAAGAAATTAGTCAAGATGTTAGCAATCTTAAATTGTTTGTGTTCAATCAGCAGAAACTGATGATGATAATGCTTGGTTTATAGATTCTGGTGTATCAATCCATATGTCATGCAAAAGATATTGGTTTGATACTTATAATGAGATTAATAATGGTGGACACATCTATTTAGGAGATAATAGATCACATGAAATTAAAGGATATGGTAATATAAGTGTTATGATGCCTAATGGACAAGAAAAACAAATTCAAAATGTGGTGTCTATTCCAAGATTAAAGAAGAACTTAATTTCAGTCTCTACTATCACAGATCAACATTTAAAAGTAGAATTTGTGAAATCACATTATTTGGTAAAGGATGTGGAGGACAACTACAAAGTTGCTGCAAAAGGAATGAGACTTGGAGGCTTATACAAGTTGGATGTAATGAAGAATGGGCATCAAGCTTTGACATCAACAGGCATGTCAACTATAGAACTTTGACATCAAAGGTATGGACACTTAAATCATAATGACCTAATGTTACTAAAAAAGAAATTGATGGTAGAAGTTCTTCCAATTATTAAGGGTGAACACTTTGAATGTGAAGGTTGTGCACTAGGAAAACAACATAGGTAAGAATTTCCTGTGCATGACAATAGAAGAAAACGTGAAATATTTGAACTAGTGCATACTAATGTATGTGGTCCAATGCAAACTAAGTCACTTGGTGGAACATATTACTTCCTTATATTTATTGATGATAGCACTAGATACACCTGGGTATACTCTATAAGAAACAAAAGTGATGTGTTTGAATACTATAAAGAATTCAAGAATATGGTTGAAAAGCAAATAGGAAAGAACATTAAAATTCTTCGATCAAATAAAGGTGGTGAATACACATCACGAGTTTTTATCAAATATTGCAAACAAAATGGAAGTATGCAACAATTTATAGTACCACACACACCTCAACAAAATGGAGTAACTGAAAGAAAGAATAGAACATTAGTTGAATGTGCTCGAAATATGATAAAAAGCAAAAGACTTTCTAATAGTTTTTGGGTTGAAGACATTAATACAACTGTATATCTTAAAAATAGAAGCCCTACTAAGTATCTTGAGCACAAAACACCATTTGAAGCATTTTATGGTTTTAAACCTAAAGTTTGTTATCTAAGGATATTTGGATGCAAGGCCTTTGCTCATATTCCTAAAGAGGATAGGAGAAAGTTAGATGCCAAAGCCATCATATGTATTTTTATTGGATATTGCACTGATCAAAAAGCATATAAAATGTATGATCCAAGTACTCACAAGGTCTTTGCAAGTAGAGATGTTATATTTCATAAGCATGTAGACAAACAAATAAAATAAGATGAACATAATACATGGCAATCTTCTTATGAAAACTTTAAAGAAGAAGAAGAAGAAGTTGTGGAATCAACTCAAGAACTAAAACACATGGACATTCCAAAATACACATCAAGGGATCAAAGTCCACAAAGAAGTAATGAAGGCACTCCACAGATAAGAAAAGGAGAAGGTACTCCACAAAGTAATGAACCTCTAAGAAGGTCAACACGACAGATTCAAGCCCCCATCAGGTATAAAGATTATGCCTTAATGTTTCAAGTAATGACTGTTTTTGAGCCCTTAAATTATGAACAAGCCAAAAATCATAAAGAATGGATGGAATCTATGAAAGAAGAATATGACTCTATAATGAAAAATGAAACTTGGGAATTAACATAATTACCTGAAAATAAAGTCCCTATAGGATCAAAATGGTTGTACAAGACAAAATTTAATGCAAATGGTAGCATAGACAAGTATAAGGCAAGATTGGTTGCAAAAGGTTATTCACAAAAAGAAGATATAGATTATGAAGATACCTTTGCTCCGGTTGCAAAAATGAATACAATCAGAATAATGATAGCATTGGCAACTAAATATGATTGGAAGCTACATCAATTAGATGTAAAGTTAGCTTTTCTAAATGGTGACTTAAAGGAAGAAATTTATCTTGTTCAACCAAAAGGATTTGTAAAGAAGGGTCAAGAACATCTTGTATGCAAGTTAAAGAAGGCCTTATATGGACTAAAACAGGCCCCAGATATTGGTATGAGAAAATTGACAAATTCTTCTTTCAGCAAGGATTTAAAAGCAGTAAAAATGATCCTAATTTGTATGTCAAGACAGACAGAAATGGGGATATAATATTACTTTCTATATATGTTGATGATCTAATAATAACAGGGAGTGCTAATAAATTAATTATAGATATAAAAATAAAGTTATCACAGGAATTTGAGATGAAGGATCTTGGTGAAATGCACTATTGTCTAGGTCTTGAAGTATGGAGAAATAAAGGAAGAACCATAATCACACAAAGCAAATATACAAATGAAGTACTAAAGAGATTTCATATGAATGAATGTAAAGCAATGAGTACTCCATTGGAACAAAATATCAAATTAAGAAGTGATGATGGAACAAAAGAGGTGAATGGAACATTGTATAGACAATTAGTGGGAAGTCTGAATTACCTCACTACCACGATACCAGACATTGCTTATGCAGTAAGCATACTTAGTCAATTCATGGCTAAGCCTCATGAAAGCCATTGGATAGCTGCAAAAAGGGTCCTTCTATATTTAAAGGGAACTATCAATTTTCGTATTGAATATACTAATGCTTGTAATGTTGAATTGACAGGTCATTCTCATTCTAATTAGGTTGGAAATCCAAATGACAGGAAATCCACTACTGGATACGTCTTCAACAAGAAAAATATAAAGCATTATGTAGTGGTACGTGTGAAGTAATATGGGTGAGAATAATACTTGAAGATGTTGGTGAAAGTCAACAAGAACCTACAGTGATCAGATGTGACAATCAAAGCTCACCATCAAACTGGGAACAATCCAATGTCATGCAAGGTCAAAGCATATAAACACACAATATCATTTTGTAAGAGAAAAGGTCAAATCAAAAGAAATTTCTCTAATGTACTGTAATACAAATGAGAATGTAGTTGACATATTCACTAAGCCTCTTGGGAAGGCAAAATTTGAGTTTTGTAGAAGTAAGTCATGTGTTGTAGAAAATCAAGAAGCCTAGTTGAGACGAGTAGGCATGTCAATTAAGAGTATGTTTACAGTGTTTTATATATTTTTTATATGGTTGGAATTAAGGGGGAGTGTTGGAAGGTATTAATTCCAACTACCCACCATTAATACAACCGCTAGATTAATCTAGAGAATTCATCAGATGTTTCAGGTGTAATTTCTAGAATTAGGCTCATACATTGACAAATGGGCAAGCTTCGTTGAGAAGCCACCTGCCCATCAAACTCCAGAATTTTCTTTGTTGTGTATAAATACCTATTCATCATGGAATAAAAGCAAATGTTCTGAGTTTTTTTTGTGTGTTCAATCTCTGAAGTTCTGCGCTCTCTGATTTGAGTACCTGGTAGCAGAGCGTATACCCTCGTAATCAAAGAATGGCCGATGCCAAGTCATTGAGCTTCGATGGAATGTCAACTTCCTTAAGGATGTGCTCAGGATTAGTGACGGTTCTCTTCACCAAACTCTTTGTTTCAATGCTGGCAACACTATAGCCATATCGATATTTGTAGCCATAATGGAAAGCTCTGCTAATGTCAAAAGCATGTTTTGTGGCAGATATGGGAACGCTATTGTTTGGTTTGAGAAGCTCCCAATTTAATCCTTTAATTATATCACTGATCATGGCGTTGATATGATTGAGAGCATCTTCCTCTATTGTTCCAGGATTATCTTTCATATAACAAGATATACACGAAGCTTCTTCTCCACGGGCCCTGTCCGCCTACATTCCCAATACCAATATGATTCCAAAGCAAAACAGTTTAAAAATTTGTTGCCGATGGTTTTGATTAGAGTGAGTACCTGGTAGCAAAATTTGTTGCCGATGGTTTTGATTAGAGTGAGTACCTGGTAGCAGCGCGTATCCCCTCGTAATCGAAGAATGGCAGATGCCAAGTCATTGAGCTTCGATGTAATGTCAACTTCCTTGAGGACGTGGTCAGGATCAGTAACGGTTCTCTTCACCAAACTCTTTGTTTCAATGCTGGCAATGCTGTAGCCATCTCGATATTTGTAGCCATAATGGAAAGCTCTGCTAATGTCAAAAGCATGTTTTTTGGCAGATATGGGAACGTTGCTGTTTGGTTTGAGAAGCTCCCAATTTAATCCTTTAATTACATCACTGAGCATGGCGTTGATATGATTGAGAGCATCTTCCTCTGTTGTTCCAAGATTGTCTTTCATATAACAAGATATACACGAAGCTTCTTCTCCACGGGCCCTGTCCGCCTGCATTCGCCATGACAAAGTCAACATCATCTGTACTAAATTAGAAAACAATAAATGTGAACATCATCTGTACTAGGTCTGAAATGCATACTAAATTAAAAAACAATAAATATCAACATCATCTGTGTTGGAACTACTACACCTACATGCAGACTCTCAGTTAGAGCATTGGATTGCATGCATGCGGACTCTTAGTTAGAGCATGCAACTAAATGCAACTGCATGCAGACTCTTAGTTAGAGAATGCAACTACATGCAACTACTACACATCTACATGCGGACTCTTAGTTAGAGCATGGGATTGCATGCAAGATTCCTTTTGCATGATTTGCTCCTTCTTTGACTCCGCAACTGACTAGTTATCTCCGGAACTTGTTGTAGGTGTTGAGTCTTCTCATTGATCACCAATATAGTTCATTACCTTGGGATCTTCACCCAGTAATGCTATATCATGAGCATTGTAACATATTTTCTAATGAATCATTCTTTTCTTCTTTCGATTTTCTTTTAATGTTTTTGCTCTGCAAAGCTGTGTGTTCAACCTTT
>APFE030499488.1:2163-41476 GCA_000404065.3 Pinus taeda | reverse complement strand
CTCTCTCTCTCTCTCTCTCTCTCCCTCCCTCTCTGAGGGTTTTAACCACGTCAAAATACTGGTGTATTGATCTGTGATCTATTTGTGAGTGGTGTCCTTCTGGTGTTCTTTCTGAGGAACTTACCCTGTAAATTCCTACACCAATTGAGTTATACGAGTGGATCGTGAAGCTAGTGGATAGCAAAGGAAGGTGGAGGCTTGATGGTCCTATTGTTTGGACCCCGAAGTTAGTACAAAGACTAGAAGCCTCTGAGGATAAGATCGCTCGCGCTGTTGGTCATTGGCTCAATCACATCATAGGAGGGCTTGTGACTAAATTCATGGTCGATACCTCAGTCAGTTAAAGTGAGGCAGAGCAACGCTTTTTCAAAGGCAAGCGAGCCTCTGAGGATAAGATTGCTCGTGCTATCAATCATTGGCTCAATCACATCATAGGAGGGTTTGTGACTAAATTCGCGGTTGATACCTCAGTCAATTACAGTGAGGCAGAGCGATGCTTCTTCAAAGGCAAGCGAGGTAAGTAATTGAAGTCTTTAAACAATTGGATTAAGATGTTATTGTGTGAAAAAAGGATTATGTAGCTACCTTGATGTTCGGAGCTACGCGAAGTGGAAAGACTTACAGAAATGAAGAAAGAAAGGGTCCCAAATATAGCCCACTGATTTCACCTCCTTTGAGTGATGAAGAGGAAGTAGCGCAAGCTTCTCTGAGAAGTGTAGTTTAGTTGATAAAATGAGGGTTCCGGCAACTACCACCTCCACCTTCACCACCATTTCCCCCTGTGACTTCGCCCACACCATCACCACCTCCACCACAGTTCAACATGGTGAAATCAGTGAAGCTACCTTTATTTAAGGGCTTGGGAAATGAGGACCTGGACCAGTTCTGGTTTGTAGTAAAAGCTATGTTGGAAACTCAGGGCATCACAGACAATCACATGAAGAAGGCAACGTTAGTTAGTGCTTTATAAGATCATGCACTAACTTGGTACATCAAGTAATCTAATAATAACCCAAACGCTTGGTTGGCAGAGATCCAAACTGTGTTGAATAAAGAGTTCAGTAGGCCTAAATCGAGGTGCAGTCGATTGTGGGGTTCAAGGAAATCGCAATGAAACCAGGTGAGACACCTTGCGAATTGGATTAGAGATTGAAATGTAAAATCCACAAAGATAATGTGAATTTAACAAATGGACATCACTGTGAGTGGTTTGTGGCTTCACTCCTGCCTCACCTCAGGGTTGCACTATTACAACAGAAGAATATGACTTAGGCAGAGGCATTGGATATTTCCATAAGATTGCATGAAACACCAATGCAAGATCTAAATCTGGGGGTTCAACAGATCCATGCATACTTGCAAAATCTTTTCCTCGAAATGAAAAGTTTGAAGCAGGATAAAATAGTTTAACCGGAACCGCACGAAGAGATATAGTTCCTAAAATGTAAAGGTCAGGGGCATGACAAAGACCATTTCCCAGTCTTTTCAAACTATATTGCAGGAGGAGGACCGATGCCTTTAAGGCTAGAAGCCAAAGAAATACTGAGCACAGGGCTTGCATTGTGGTGCACTATATGTCAGGTAGCAAGGAAACATACGACTGATAACTGTCATTTGCTGCAGAAGTTTGTATAAACACCACAACAACTCTTCTGCAACTTCTGTAAGTCAATAGGCCATGATGAGCACAACTTATGAAGATATGAATTGATGATGGACAGAACACTTTCCTATAGAGTTCATGCAGAAACACGACCCCCTGACCAGAGTGTTGGGATGGTGTGAACAAGATTTCAGGGCACAGATGAGATCAAGGTCGAGGAGGACCTAGCAGAGGTCAGGGAAAATTGATCTGTTATAATTGCAGAGGATCAGGACACTAAGCCCATGAATGCACTAACCCAATGCATCCATCGTGCAAATATTGTACTCAGTTTGATCATGAGACAAAGGAATGTCCTACACTCATAGCACGGATACGTGACAAAGGGATGCTACCACCGCAGTCTACTTAGAACCTGCAGATGATGAGGGCTGAGCCTCGTGAAGAGGATCTGAATGTGAATATAGTGCTTCGAAGTGGAATTGTAATGGGCGACGATAAGGGGAAACAACCAGAAGACAGCGCATGAGTTCTCAAAGCTCTGGAGAAGGAGGCTAAATTTGATTTGGAGCACACATGTGAAACGTTCATGGAAGCAAGAAAGAGCTTCACTAAGGCCTCTACCTCAGGCAGTTGGGATAAGCATGTTCAGGAAATGGACCCTTCTATGCTTACAACCTTTCTAGGGATCTACATGAAGCTATTGTGTGATAGCAAGGTTGTGAAGGGGTTACAGGAACTTATAAATAGATGCGCCAGAAACGCTTCGGGCGAACCGCTCTTGGTACGCAATATTGGTAAGCATAAAGCAAGGACAGGACGTGAGATGAGACTCACCACGCACATATGAGAATATGAAATGGATCAGGTTATTCTGGATTTGGGATTAGACACAAATGTCTTGTTGAAGTAAACTTGGGAGAAAATGGGGAGACCTGTGCTGCAGTGGTCTCTGATTCAGTTAAGGATGGAAAATCAGTAGAAGATCATCCCCATGGGACGACTACAAGGAGTAACTGTAGATATTGAAGGTGCAAGCATATTGGCTGATTTTGAAGCAATAGAAATTGTGGATGATAGCAACCCCTACCCTGTGCTCCTTGGCATTGATTGGGCTACTAACATGAATGGGGTAATCAACCTAAAGAAGTGAAAGATGATATTTGAAAAGAAATCACTTCGTATAATAGCGCCCTTAGATCCTGCTGAAGGATCGCGCTATACTGAACCAGTCCGTGATTACAAAAGCAATGATGATTTGGACTGCATATATAAGATAACAGCACGAGACCAAGATTGGGTGAATCTGACAGCATATGGACGAATTACATGGGATCATGAGATTTCTTGCAACTCAGATGCAAACGAATAATTAGAGCACTGGCAGAATCAGCTACACGAAGTAACCATGCTAAGTTGTAACATGATGACTCGGTAGCTACGTTGTATGTTGTCAGAGGTAAGAAATATGCCCACTTATGATGGCTTGAATGATCTGGATGTGTTTTTGGATTCATTTGAGAAGGAAGTACCTGAAAAGCAGTGCTTCCAAGCTTTGGACTGGGCACTGCACGCTACGCCCGCAAGATGGTGAGGTACACATAAGGGTAGTTTTGATGATTAGCGCGAGTGTAGGAGGATGATGAGAACAGGAAGCTGAAGGTATGAATGACAGACAAGTATGACAGGAAGTATAATCTACGTGCACACTTGGCCAAATGGGCTAAGGCCTATGGAGCGAAGCCCCAACCTGAATGGGTGCACTTGTTCTGTCACACCTTGGATGCCATCCCGATGAACTGGTACTTGGAGACATAGCTCCACCATGGCACAGGTGATTGGGATATTTTGCAGGAAGGGTTCATAATAACATTCAACTTCGAAAATGGGTTTGACTGTATTGACGAAGCGCTACAAGAAGTTAAAGTAGCAATCTTTAGGATACCGCAGGATCCTTTGGATATAGTTCAACCTGATTAGACCACTCAGCTAAGCCATGCACTGGAATGCTATAATGTGACTGTTGAAGAAGAAGATGAAGACCTAAAAAATATTAATATCTCGGAAACTGAGGGTCACGACGAGGTCGAGGGACTGGAGATTGAGAATCCTAATATAACCATGCCTCTGAAGACTAAATAGGTAAATATTGGTATGGAGGCAAAGCCCAAATTTGCAAAGATTGGATATTACTGGGATGCTGCAATGGTAGATAAGGTCGTCGAATTTCTCTGTGAATACCAAGATTTGTTCCCTTCCAAGCTTATGGAGTTAAAGGGGATAATAGGAGACCTGGGCGTTATGAAGATCACATTAAAACCCGACGCGAAGCTAGTTAAGCAAAGACCTTTGTAAAGACCCGATTATGCTATATACAATTTTTTTGCTTTTGTTTCTTTAAACAGAAAATACGACCAGAAAGAAATGCATTGAGAATTCACTTCATTCAACACACACATTACTGAAGCTCATTTCAGGAACATATCAAAACATTACATCCTTTTAATCTAAGATCAAGTAGTAACGAAATACACATGTACCATACACCGGAAGGCGAGACTCCGCTTTCTCTACTGTCGTTGGTATTTCCTGGTTGTTGGTCACTTCTGCGAGTGTATGATGACGCACTTGATCCGAAACAAGACCCACCGGTTTACCTCCCAGCCTACTCCTTGGGTACTCTTCTTCCCTGCGAACCCTCGAGCTGCAATGGGGTTGTACAATGGAGGAAGAATCTAGCTGGTAGAGGAGAGCAACCTTAGTTCAAGAGTCCCCTCTCTAAAAACCCTCTACCTCACCAAACTCACTATAGCTTCGTAGTCACTACTTTGACATCATATCATCCATCCAATAATAGGGTTCCCAAAAAAAGTCCCCTCTTCCATGGCTTGCCCCTTCTTTTATAAGAGTCTTCATAGATGACACTTGGCATGTCATGCATATAATATTTTTTATTTATTTATTTAATAGCTTGATTATTCACCTACCCATGTGTCACTCTCTCGTCCAGGGTCACCCAAAATTATTTACTTAACTTTTTATTTAAAACTAATATTTTCCTCACCTCACAAGATTCCTATTTCTTCTCCTAGTTGTCTCTTTATTCCCCCTTTATTCCTTAAATTGTGTTTATTTCTTGGAGTCAATTAATGAGTCAAGATTTTTGTCCCCAATCTACTTCCTAAATTAACTCAGGTTATCTCTTAGAGGGATATTCTTATGTTGGTTGATGCCACATGGAGCTTCTCTACAATTCTTTTAATTTATTTTTCTTATTTTAATTCACCTTCCCCTTTTCTTAATTAAGTTTAATTGGCTAAGGATTAATCTTTATCCTTAAAATAAGCTTGTCTTTCCCTTTTTACCTAATACACCTCCTAATCTACCTAGCATTTTCCAACATGGGGAGGGTAGAATTTTTAAGGTACTCTATTTATTTTTTTCCTATGATCCTCTTTATTCCAAGTTTTATTTTTGATTTAATTTCCTTGGTTTCTAATCCTCATTTTCCCTTGGTGTAACTTTACCTAGTTTTCCTTCCTTACTTATTTTTATTTATTATTATTATTATTTTTTTTATGATTCCAAGGGTGCCAAGTTTGGTTGTGCCCTTCAAGAACTTCCCTAGAAGTTCCAAGGGTGCCACATCTAACAGTTTAATTGTGATGCCAAGGGTGCCAAGCTGGTCGTGCCCTTCAAGGATTTCCCTGAAATTCCAAGGGTGCCACATCTAACAGTTTAATTTTGATGCCAAGGGTGCCAAGCTAGTCGTGCCCTTCAAGAATTTCCCTGAAATTCAAAGGGTGCCACACCACTTGCCCTTCAAGCATCCAGTGACTACGAGGGGAAAATATCGTGCAACGTCATAGACCGATATCGTCTCTCATGTTGCCTTCTATAGTGAGACTAATGGTGTCAGGGATCAAGGAATCCACCTTGATGCGCACCCCCAGTAGGTTCCTCATGAGCGACCCAACTTTGGGACCTGCCCTCATGGCATCGTGATCTTCAAGGTGAAGGTGTTTCAACCCTTCCAGCCCAAGTCACCGTGGGAGTGCTAGTGGGTGTGATCAGGGACTCTGTCCCACCCCTTCCATGTAGTTCCATCCACCTGTACAACCCCATCACCCATATGTGAGTCATTCGGTCAAGCAACAAATCTGTGCCTGCAACCATTAACATATCATCAACATATAGTTAAACATATATGGCAGATTTCAAGATCGACTTAGACTTTAAAAGATAAAATAGTATGAATTTTCATCAAACCAGGTGTCATCGACATGTCATAAGCGAGCGCCTCTGGTCGTTTCCTGCCATACTCAAAAATCATTAGCAACAAGGTTTCTCACTGTTAGTCCTTATCATAATAGCATCATTAACAATTCCTGGTCATTCACATCATTGTCCATTATAAGCTTGAACTAATGGAAGTAGGTAACATAGGGGACACATCCCTCATGGCTATCATCATTTATCATCAATGGAACATACATATTCATTAAGCTATCAACATCGTACCATCATAGAAATATACCTATTCATCAAATTTATCATCATTATGCTTTTAGTAGAGCGCATGCATATTCTTTACTACCCACGTCATAGGTTCAAATAGTGACCAAACTTAATTATTTAATGTTGCAATCATCGAAACACTGATAGATAAGATACGTAACCATTCATGCTATCATAATATCAATGGAAAGCATTTATAAACATCACAACCATGAATATCTCAAATAATAGTGTCATGTCTCCGGATCCTCAACCTGAGGTCCTCAAGGATAAAGTGTGGGCCTTATGTCTAATTAAATGTTTGCGTCATCTCACTGTCAGTCAACTAGAGCGGGCACTACAAAAATACCGACACTAATAGAGTCCAAGAGATACATGTGGAATGTGAAGAGACACATGTGGAATGTAAAGAGTCATATGTAGAATGTGAAAGGTTATATGGAAGCCCATGAGTCATTGAAGTTGAACAGTCATGAGGAAACTCAATGAAAGGGCTTTTAGATTTTGAAATTTTTGTCCTTGGATTCTCTAGTGATGCATAGAAGAGAAAATCATTCATTGGAGAAGAAATTTGTAGCTTCATGTTCCACTATTGGAGATAGTGTTCCATCTATATAATAATGTACTTGGAATATTTCATTAATTATCAGAAGCTCTTCGATCCAACACTCTTTCATGCTTGTATCGTGAATGTAGTAAGTCTATTCTTTATATGCTTGTGGTATATGTTGATGTAACACATACTAAAGATAATGAATTATTTTGTTGCTTTAGATATGGATCTTGTTGAATGGGTGTTGTTTGTGTTTTCATGATTGTTTACAATTTGTAGGTTAATCAACAAGTCTCTTTCTCTCCCTCACTCACATGTCTCTCTTAGGATAGTACTATTACTTCCCTATTAGAGCCTTATCTCTTTCATGACAATGGAAGTTTCCTTTACACTCTACTTTTAGTGTCATGCAAATCTTACGTACTTGCTTCCCTAAAGTTGTGTTTATGATCTCTTGTGTATGTGTTGTGGCCAAGGCATACCTCTGAACCATTCACAATGATGGTTGGACCATATAATTAGATTGGAATCTTATACCAAATGGTGTGAGGTTTAATATGGACTTCACATCTGGGAGATCCCCTGTATGTTGGCGACATCCAACACTATCAACAAGGTACTCCCCGAATCAATTAGTACTATAATATTTTTCTTCTTAATATATCCTTCTATCTTGAGAGTTTGAGGAGTGTTAATTCCTGCCAATTTTTTACAATATATGGTCATATTCATTTCTTTTTTTTCAACCCCTCAGGTTGGTTCCTCGTGTATATATTCTTATTTTTATGTTTCTTGTTTCTTTTATTCCTCCTCTTTACAATCCGTGTAAAATAATTTCTTCTTAGCACACTTATGACATTTAGTGTATTTTCTATCACAACTATAACAAATCCCTTCTGGTTTTTTTTCCTCCAATTGTTGTGGTGTCAAGCTTGTAGGTTGTGGAAGGCTAGGAGCAACAACACTTCCATCTTCATAGTTGTGAGTGGTATACCTCCTTGTTTCCATAATTTTGTTTTCAATTTTTCTTGCCACTCTAAATGCCATCTCCAATGAATTGGGTTCCCAACGGCGAACCTCATGTTGATGTTATCCTTTAAAGTCCCTATGAAGGCATCAATAATATGCTCCTCTAGAATATCAGTTACCTTGATATTCAATCTTTGGAAGTCTTTAATGTGCTCTGCCATTGAACCCTTTTCTTTGAGATTTATCAACTGGCTAAAGGTGTTTCTCTTTGTATCCTCATAATGTGTTGTTAATTCCTCCATAAAAATTGATAGAGTTACAAGTGATTTACGAGGATAAAACCACCAATATCACACAAACTGATTGGGTTGTAAATATAAATATACAATCCATAGATTTTTTGTGTGTTGCACAATATGTATATCAAATAATTGCTTCATCTGTAGTATCCATGTTATTGGATCATTGCCATCAAACTTCTTCATATCGATATTTGGAATGTGACCCAGTCTTCAACCCATAGTTGGAGTCTCTAAAACCATTATTCACATTCCGTTTGTGATTGTTTTGACCTTGAGCCCTGAAATTCATCCTCAAGAAATTACAATCCATTCAATTTCAGGAAATTTTTACATAATTCAAATATGACGCTCGAAGAGAAAGTTATGGTGATTTTCCCTAGGTCACCTATTTGAGATTGAATTCTGGAGCATGCGGAAACCCTAAATTCCTTGGACTATATCTTCAAAAATATAAAAAACCAAAATTTGAAAATTTTCCATGAATTTCACCAATATTTCTACTCCATGTGTAAAATTTTTAGCTTTTGAAACTACGTAAAAAATTTACAGCGAAAATACCATGATGCCTTGTATGAACTAGTGCAAAGGAGCAAAAGAAAATTCAAACATTTCATTAATCATGAAAATATCTTTCACTTTCCGATTTGAACGCAAGAAATGTTTCAAAAATACTTCAATGTTTTTGAAACACAAGAATAAAAAGAAGCACTTTCTTTCAATTCAATAAAAAACAAACAATTTTGTAATCTATTGCTTGCTAACGGAAATAAAGTGACTTTCAAATCATCTACTTGATTCAACACTAATGAAAACAAATGTATACCAAATAACCAAAAGGGACTTGCAGAAGATGTCCAGACGCAAAAAGACTCTTTGAACAAAGGTAACTGATCTGTGAAGAACATATCAATAAGTGAATGAAGAGTGACCTAGAAACCCTAGGAACCCTAGGAAGCAAATCAAGGTTTAAACACACTAGAAAAATGACAAAAATCGACAGAAAAGTGGCAAAAGAAGACAAAAGAAAAACTCACCTGTAACAACGATGCAAAATCCACCAAAGGCTCTTTGATCTCCTAAGGAATGCTAGAGCTCCAAGATAAAATGTACAAATGAGCTCTAGAGGTGTTTATTAAATAGATTTAGGTGGATTTGGGTTTACGACACGCATGCCTAAAATCAAGGAAAAATCGATACTTGTCGGAAATTTTTAAAAATAGGGAAACTAATGATGAATCCCTATTTTCTAGGGATTTCTTTTTTCACTTTTTTTCTTTTTCGGGAAAATTTCCATGCACACCGCTAGGAAGATTGTGTGATTCTAGGGAACCGGGCAACTTCCCGAATTAGTGCATTTCAAAGTTTATGAGCCCAAGGAATGGATTGCACAATTTCTAATCTTAGTGTTAGGTTTCCATCCATGACTGCACAGTTCTCAAGCTCAAGGAAGAGGTTCCTGTCAGGGTTGCACAATTTCCATCATCAAGACTAGCTTGCCCTCATGGATTACACAATTTCTAGAGGAAAGCCCAGGAATGCTACAAGGTTAAGTCAAAAGGTTAGCTTGTGACTCAAAAGATCAGATAAGTATGAAAACAAGAAAATAAAATCACATATGAAAAAAATAAGTCTTCATAAAATCATGAATACTTGACGATAGTCAAAGGTAAGCTCATGTAAATAGAAAGGAAGGCTCCAAAATCAAAGCATAGGAAAAATTTTGGAGAGTGGTTGTAGCTACTACAATGCTTGGTGACACACTAGTAGAAATACATATCTCTGTATGAGTCTTGTCTCATGTAAAACAGGTCTAAATCTTTAGGAAGTATAGTTTAGTTCATCGATTACCATAGCTTCTTCACTTAGCTTGCGTTAAAGATATTGTCCCTACCATTCTCTTCATCGGCGACACAGTTAACCAAGCCAAGTCAAACTAAGTTGTTTCTATTGGGGATAAGGAATATATAGATACACAAGTGAAAAGAAATGTCAGAGTCTTAGTTTTCATCTCTTGTGTTGCTCCACTGCTAGCAGGCCTAGACAGTACCTGACAAAGTCACTTTAGGAACAAAAACATTGCTCTGCTGCTAGCGAGCCTAGACAGTACCCTAGCAAGGACTAAAAGGATGCAAGACTCATGCAAAGAGAGGGAATAAAAAGATAACCAATCATTGACAGTAGCAAAAATTCCTCGTGAAATTCACCATGCTTGCTTTGAAAACTATACATAGTCTTATGCGAAGCTATTCTACTACTGAAATGAAATGGAAAAACAGAAAAAGGAGAAAGACAAAAACTAAATCAAAGAAAAACAAACAATGAAAGAAACAAACTACTCCCACTCCTAAACTAACCAAGAATAGGCCAAACCTATGTAAAATCATATTTCCAGTGTAACCATTGACGCATTTGTTAGCTTATATAAGTTAGGGAATTCATATCAATAAATATATTCAACAATAAAAGCAAACAAAAAAGATAAGGAAATACACACTAGGACATTTGAAGTTTGAAAATGTACACGGAAAAGTATGAAACAAAAGCGTGTGCCAAGAATTCTGTGGATGCATTACCGAGTGTCCAGACACATTGCGACTCAAAGACATACAAGAACAAACTATGAAATCGAGCGAACATGAAGAAAGAAGAAAACCTGTGCTTTGCAATAGTGATCTCCAAGTATGAATCCTCCAATGATTGAGTGATAGGATCGTGCAATACAAATGGAAGATGCGAAAATTATAAGATTGATTTTCAATGTGTGTGGAAGAGTGATGAGGAGCCTTGAAAGATACATCATTGTTCTTAGCAGAATTGGAACTGGTCGCAAGACTACGAGAACCTGACATAACCATCAGCTTGAGTTGAAATGCCTTGACAACTTGTAGAAGTTCCAAATCATAAGAAGATAGATCATCAAAGATCGATGGCTTAGAAAAATCCACAATGGAAAAATCAAAGTTGTGATGGATGAATGAGTGAAAATATCACGACAACCACGATCAAAAAGTTCAAGATCCAAAATAGAGGCATCCTCATGATCTGATGAATCATATAGAGGGGAAGATTGAAAACAATAAATATCAGCCTCTAATTCTTCACAATGATGGGAGGATAGATTGGGGAGATCAAAAAGAGAAGATTTTTCCTTTTCACATTCAGATGGAAAACTGACATTCCACGAGTTCTAAAAATGATTGGAATTAATAATATCACCAGAAACTAATTTTCACAAGATTCAACAAGAGTGACAGAATCCTGGAAAATTTTAGGATAATGGGGGAGAGATGCAGAAGGAGAAAAATCAACCTTCATCGCATATTCTTGTTCTAATGTGGACTCCCACACATAGTCATCATAAATGATATCACAAGTTTTATGTAGAATACAAAATGCATCCTGAACTTGATCCTCACGTAAATCTAGAAAAACATTCGAAATGGGTGAACACAACGACTCACAATCCGGAGACCAAAGGAACCAAAGGATGGAGGACGAGGAGATAACACTTCATTGGAAACATCAGACTCGCAATCCAAACTTGTGCTGGAATTCTGAGTATGTGGGGTGGGAGAAGATGGAGGTAAATCAACAGATGAATTCTCAAGTTCTCCCACCTTAGCCTGTGGAACTAGATTTGTTTGATTACAAGGAAACAAAGAGTCACTTGGGACAACAACCTTTTTCATCGCAGATTTAGAAGCTCTAATACAGAGTTATGTCAGGAGGCTTTCGAAAGATTCATATTCATGCGGATTCATCGAAACGTGAATAAGAAATTCAAATTTCTCTTTCATTAAAGACTAATCAACATCATATTCAAAAAATTGAAAGCAAAAATGAATGAAATGATCATGAAAATCATGTAGAGATTCATCAGATGCTTTTGTTAGTCGCATAATTTTCTTGAACACAGATTTATAATCATACCTATCAAAGGAAAATTTGTTAGCTTCCTTTAATACTAGTGTATTCCCTTATTATTATTGTCATTGTACCCGTTATTATTATTTTTGTGCCCATGTTGTCTCCATATTGTTACTATTGTGCCCCATAGAAGCCCAGTATTGTTATTGTTGTGCCCTTACATTATTATTATTATGTCAGCTCTAATTATATTGTGACCCCTTAGACTCCTATATATAGAAAGGAGGTCTTGTCATTTGTATCATCCAAGAATTAATCATTTTATGTAATTTAAAGGAGGTTTCTCCCTCGAAGAGGCTACTTTTGAGGTCATTTATGTATCTCTTTCTTCTATTTTGTGAGCTGGTTGCATAACAACTGGTATAAGAGCTTTGGGTTCTAGGGTTTCCCTACTTCAAATAGGTCATCATGGAATTGTCGCTATAATTTGTTTTTTAAATCTTCAAAAGCAGAAATTAAAACCCATTTGAGACGAAATCGTGATGAACCTCGTGACCAAATTCCAGATCTTGTCTCTCTATATTTTCGGAGATATGAACTAAGGACGTTAGGGTTTTTTTAGGCTCCCGAATTTGACCTCAAACTGATCACCTTGGGAAAATCATCACAACTTTATGTCTGAGCATCTGATTCAAATTTCATAAAACACGACATAAAGAAGATGGAATGTAGTTTTTTGGGTATCAAGTTCAGAACCTAAAGTAGAAATAGTCATACGTGGAATGTCATACAAGTTCATTCTACTGAACCAGTCTATAATTAGGTCATCGTGGTAGATTGGGAATAACTCTTTCTTCAGGAATCCAATTGAGATCAAACTTATGGGGTTGGAAAGAAGACTCAAAGGGATATCAAAGATCTAAATTTCATAACTTGGAGATCTAAAATTAAATAGTTACAGTGATTTAAAGATCGGGTTGGCAGAAAAATTGAAAGAAAAATTATGGCAACAAGGAAGCCTACCACTCAAAACTATAAATATGGAAGTGTTGTTGCCCCTAACCTTCCAAAACCTACAAGGTTGACATCACAACAATTGTAAGAAAAAATAGCAAAAGGGCTTTGTTACAGTTATGATAGAAAATACACCAAAAGTCATAAGCGTGCTAAGAAGAAATTATTTTACATAGATTGTGAAGAGGAGGAAGAAAAGGAACAAGAAACATCAAAAGAAGAAGATACACACTAGGAACAAAACCTAGAGAAAGATTAAATGAACCCGACCATATCTTGGAATGCATTTTCCGGAATTACCACTCCTCAAACTATCAAGATAGAAAGACATATCAAGAAGAAAAATGTAATAGTGTTGATTGATTTGGGCAGTACCCATAATGTTATTCATTATAAGATAGCCAAGGAATTGAATTGCTTCCTATATCCAACGCTAGTGTCAAGTGATGGTTGCAAATGGAGGAGCTGTAAATTTCTCTGGAAAGTGCCATAATATCAACCTATCCATGGGATAGTATGTGTTGAACAGTTCAATGCTTTCCATTCTAATGGGTGGTGCTTATGTTATACTAGGAGTCCAATGGCTACAATCTTTGGGTATGATAGCTTTTAATTTTCAAGAAATTTTCTTGAATTTTTTTCGGAAAGAAAAGAAGTTGAATTAAGGGGTATCACAGGGAAACTAGAAAATATAATCAGCTCTAGCGACATGATAAAGCTTCTAAATAAATAACAACGAGGCTTAATTGCACAATTATGTTTGCTAGAGGTTCCCACATTGGAATAATCTATTTCTCTAGATCTCCAAAAAGTCTTGGACAATCATTCCAGGGTATTTGAGACTCCCAAAGACCTCCCACCTATTCGTGATCATGATCATGCTATTCATTTGATTCCAGGAAGTTTTCCTCCAAACATCAGGCCTTACAAATATCCCTATTCCCAACAGAGTGAAATTCAACGTATGGTTGCAAAAATGTTAGAGGCTGGTATAATTCAACCTAATCAAAGTTCTTTCTCTGCTCTAGTAGTATTGGTTCACAAGAAGGATGGATCATGGCACACGTGTCTGGATTATAGGGAGCTCAACAAGCTCACTATTAAAGATAAATTTCTCATTCCTGTCATTGATGAATTATTGGAATTTCATGGAAAATTTTACTTCACCAAGATAGACCTTCGTTTAGGATATCATCAAATCGGAATGAAGACTGAAGACATTCTGAAAACAACATTTGGAACTCATGAGGGTCATTATGAATTTTCGGTCATGCCTTTTGGTCTTACCAATGAACCTTCTACATTTCAAGGTTTGATGAATTCCATTTTCAAACCCTTCCTTAGAAAATTGTGTTAATATATTTGATGATATACTAATCTACAACAAGTCTTGGAAGGATCATGTTCAACATGTTGACAAAGTGCTCAAACTATTGAAGGAGAAACAATTATGTGCAAAAACCTCCAAATGTTTCTTTGGAGTACAAGAGGTGGAATATTTTGGTCATATTGTATCTCATGAAGGTGTTAAGGTAGACCCTAGAAAAATTAAAGTCATTAAGGAATGGAAAATCCCCACTTCCATAAAGCATTTGCATGGATTTCTCGGGTTGACAAGGTATTATCACAAGTTTGTTAAGAATTATGGGAGAATAGTGGCACCTCTAACAACATTACTGAAGAAAGATGCATTTTCTTGAACTCCGGAAGCAACGAAGCCCTTTGAACATCTTAAAGGGGAAATGGGCCAAGCACTGACCTTAGCTACGCTAGACTTCACAAAAACTTTTATTATGGAATGTGATGCCTCAAGAAATGGAATTGGTGTTGTTTTAATGCAAGAAGAAAGACCCATTGCTTTTGAAAGTCGTCCAATCAAAAGAAAATGTTGTCACAAAGCTATTTATGAGAAGGAAATGTTGGTAATAATACATGCACTTAAGAAATGGTGACCTTACCTAATGGGAAGACACTTCAAGGTAAAATAGATCATGATAGTATTAGTACTTTTTAGAATAAAAATTATCTTCAGAAGAGCAACAAAAATGGGTCACAAAGATTTTGGGTTATGACTTTAAAATCATCTACAAAAAAGGGAAGCAAAATGTTATTGCAGATGCACTTTCAAGAAAGGATGAGGATGTGGAAGCATTGCTTTGTGCCATTTCTATTATCCAGCTAGATTGGATAATCAAAGCAAGGGATGAATGAAAGAATGACGAAGAAGTGTGGCACTCATTCAAAAGTTGCAACAAGATCCCAGTACATATGATACATTTACCTGGAAAAATTATTCATTATGGTACAAAGATCGCTTTTACCTCTGTAAGAATTCCCAACTCAAACAAAATATTCTTTTGGAATTGCACACATCTCCCTTAGGAGAGGATTTTTAAAAACTTACCACAAGGTTAAGAAGGAATTTTTGTGGGATGGCCTTAAATCTGATATTCAAAAGTTTGTGGTGGAATGTTTGGTTTGCCAACAAAATAAAGTTGAGATAATTAAGACCCCAGGTCTATTACAACCTTTATCCATTCCAAATCAACATTGGGAGGAGGTTTCAATGGATTTTATCACAAGTTTACCCAAGTCTGAAGGAAAGAGTGTTATCATAGTGATAGTTGATAGAATTACCAAGTATGCACACTTTTGTGCATTATCTCATCCATTTAAAGCTAGTACATTTTCTACTGCATTTATGGAAACAATTCAAACGCTGCATGGAAACCCAAAGATTATTGTAAGTGACAGAGATCCTATTTTCACTGGAAATTTTTGGACATAATTATTTTCACTGGAAATTTTTGGACATAATTATTTTCTTGTCTAGGTACTCAGTTAGCTCATAGCTCATCTTATCATCCTCAATCTGATGGGCAAACTGAGATAGTGAACAAATGTTTGGAAAGATATCTTCATTGATTTATATATGATAAACAGACACAATGGGTCAAATGGTTGCATATCACTAAATGGTGGTATAACACTTCCTTCCATATTGTAGCAAAAATTACCCCATTTATGGCACTTTATGGATATCATCCATCGTCCATCACATCATATTTAGAGGAAAATTATAAGGTTCAAGCAGTGGAAGATCACATCGAGCATTAACAAAAAGTTCTCCAACTCTTAAAGGATAACCTCAATTTGGTGCAGAATAGAATGAAACAACAGGTAGATCAACATCACAGCAAAAGGAGTTTTGATGTAGATGACTAGGTATTTCTACAGCTACAACCATATAAATAAATGTCTCTCAAGCAAGCTAAGAAGGATAATAAATTATCACCAAAGTATTATGGTTTGTACAAGGTGCTGCAAAATATTGGTACTATGGCATACAAATTGGAACTTCCTGCATCTTCCCAAGTGCACCCAATTTTCCATGTTTCATGCTTAAATAAGGTTATAGGTGACAAGATCCCATTTCAAACAAGATTGCCAGGACATGACGTGGAATGAAAATTCATATTGGAACTTGAAGCAATCACAGAAACAATAACTCCACAGCTACGAAATTGATCAATTTTAGAGTATCTCATCAAGTGGAAGAACTTACTCATTGAACATTCCACATGGGAGGATGAGAATTTTATACAGAAGTATCCAGAACTACTCAAGTGTTGAGGACAACACTTTTTTTAAGGGGATGGGCATGTTAGCTCCCTATAATACTAGTGTATTCCCTTATTATTATTGTCATTGTACCCCTTATTGTTATTATTGTGCCCATATTGTCCCCATATTGTTATTATTGTGCCCCATAAAAGCCAACTATTGTTATTTTTGTGCCCTTACATTATTAGTATTATTTTCTTTTATGTGTGGTTCACGACCACCCTTGGTCACTGAGTGGCCGCTACGTCCACGGCTTCGAGACTAGGCTGATCCATGGGGGATCAAACCTTTCAGCCATCAACAGACCTGACCCCAAGAGCTTACGGGAATTGACCCTATGACCTCCCATTTGGCGAGGCCCCAACTTGACCGATTGAGCTAACTCTTGAGGCTATTTTTTTTTTATGTGTGGTTCACGACCACTCTTGGTCATTGGGTGGCTACTACGTCCACGGCTTAGAGACTAGGCTGATCCGTCGAGGATCAAACCTTTCAGCCATCAACAAACCTGACCCCAAGAGCTTACGGGAATTAACCCTATGACCTCCCATCTGGCGAGACCCCGACTTGACCGATTGAGCTAACTCTTGGGGCTTTCATTACATTATTATTGTTATGTCGGCTCTGATTATATTATGACCCCTTAGATTCCTATATATAGAAAGGAGGTCTTGTCATTTGTATCATCCACGAATTATTCATTTTATGTAATGTAAAGGAGGTTTCCCCCTCAAATAGGCTACTTTTGAAGTCGTTGATTTATCTCTTTCTTCTATTTTGTGAGCTAGTTGCATAACAAAATTTATGTGGCAAGATGTTCGAAAGAGTGTATGGAAGTGATAGGTAATGTGTAACACCATTCGCTTACGCGACCTTCGAACATAAGAGTCAACAACCTATAAGTAGCTTCCTCACAATGAATATTGTGTTTCATGCAAAATTCAAGAATACGAGTGGTGTTCTCAAAAAAGGTATTTTCACCCTCATCATCGAATTTGAGATTTGAAAAGTCATTAATAATTTCCACCGACACTTTATTTTTGAGGTTTTAGAAAAACATGTCGAGCTAAGATATGGGAGGAAACCATTAATGAGTGCATAAAGTTTCAAACAAACTTCATGGGCTCAACTTGTCATATGGCCCTCCTTCTAGCGCCATAAATGTTGACGGTGTTGGACCCGCTAACAATTAAGGGATCTCCCCGATATGAAGACCCAATTAGAGATCACACAATTTGGTGTAGGAGTCCCATACAAAATACAACCCAATTGCCAATGTAATGGGTGTTAATGATATTCCTTGGCTACAGTTACACATAGAGTGATGTATAATAACTTTGGTGAGAACAAGTGTGTGACCTTGCGGAGAGTCAAGTGCAATGCATGAAGGTTTTTCCACATGGAAGATAAAATAAGTGAGCCCCTTAAAATCTTGTAATAGTACACATCTTGAAAGGAACACATGAGCATAATGACATCACAAGACAATATGTGAAATAGTTCACAAGTTAACAGTGATGAATTAATACAACAACATGCATTCAACAAGATTCATACCAATGAAAATGAAATAGTTCATAAGCATAAGCATAAGTTTAATAATATACATTGGAAACATAACAAGAATATTCCTACTACATATACAACATACGCATGAAAACGTTTCGGCTATGAGCTTCTATTAAGTGAAAGTTCTAATCATACATACACCATTGACGAACCACTAGCCCCAATAGTGGAACGTAAAGTCAATATCACCTGCTCCTCCAAAGAAACACACTTCCTCTATGCTACGGAGAAGCCAAGGCTCTCACAAAACTCCCAAGCTCCCGACTCTGAGCTTAAGCTTAGCCCTTTATATGAGTTATGAGGTTCTATTTATAACAAGAGTGGGTGACTCTTCGACTCCCCTTTGTGACTTCTGGACTACCCTCATGACTTTACAACTTCTTTACAAAATATCTCATTACATTACATCATGACTCTTCACATTCCAATATTGACACTTGGAATTCCACTTACAAATTAATTACAAATAATATTATAATTTAAACCCATACATGACAAAATAGGGTAGAGTCAAACTAGATAGCCTAAAAAGGCAAAACAATATCATGCTTGAGTTTGGGAGAAATCAAGCTCAAAAACATCCAATTGATGTTTCTTGGTCACATAGTGGTGTTAAGCTTGCTACTGTGCGATGACATCCCCAAACTATGTGATGGTGTCTCGATGGAAGCAGATTCTAGCCTCCATGGCATCCATGTACAATGATTTGGAACCAGTTTCAACTTCCTTCTGAAGCATGAGCAACATTACCCGCACTTGGACAGGGCCACCGATGTAGTTTTCCATGTTCTGTCTATTCACCTCCAAATATTAGTTGGTGGAAATTTGTCTTAACTACTCCAAGTATTCCTCTATATCCCTCCTGAATTGGTTCCTAGGTTTGGCTTCAGTGAGTGAGCCAACTAATGGGATCTTGTGGGCCTTCACCAAGAAATGTTACCAATGAATGAGGCGACATGTTTGCTATTATGGATCAACATATGCACTCTTGCTTTCTCCAGCTCTTCCTATGGTGCCCCTTTGTATTGAATTGTCCATTCATGCACAACAATGATTGCAGCTTGCATATTTATAAGAGTTTTGACAAAGTCTTTACACTATTGTTGCAATCCATGCAGGTGGACAATTTCCTTATGCCTGATAATAAAATTCTCATAGAGGTCCTAAATGGTCTCTCCAAGTGTCGATACTTAACTAAGTATTGTTGCCCTCATTTCCTCCAAAAGTACCTTTGTGGAAGCTCCGCTCTGAGCTATTGCGTGGAGCTATTCAACCTATTTCCAGGTAGCCTGCAAGTTCTTTGCCAATTGCTTATTCTTGACCATGAGATATTGAGTGTTTGACTTTGCTGAACCTACGAAGGAAATGTTGGTTGTAGGAAATGGCTTCAGTATTTCTCTTAGTGTCAGGTACAATCACCCTTTCTCTAATAAATGTAGGATGTGAAAGATCATTCAGAAAACTCTTCTTATGCACTTGTACAATATTCTTATGGAGTTTATCGTATGATAGATTGTACATATCCATAACTAGATCATCGTCAAGAGGAACAACTTCCCCTTCTTTTCCTGGAGCTAACTTTGCTGTCAGAGGTGGGGGAGAATAAATAGTGACATGTTGTGTGCTATGCATTAGGTCAACATCTTGATTCTACATCTCTGGTTCTACCTCTGTGTCATTGATCTCTATCAATTCTTCAATCCGCTCAGAAATATTTTGATCCTGCATCTATCCACCCTTCTCCTTTGCTAGTTGTTGATTATGTTCTTTCTCTTCAACTTGTTTCTACGTTGTTTCTTTTGATATTGTGCTCTACCTTTCTTCTTCTTCTTGCTTCTACTTCTCTTCTTGTTCTTGCTTATTCTTTTCTTCCTCCAATATCCTTTGTTCTTCCCTCTTCCTCCATTTTTATCTCTGCATCCTATTTTTCCTCTTTGCCTCTTCTGCTAAAGCCACTTTCATAATAGTTGGATCCTCTTTCATCTTGCGGCTTTGTTCTCCCCTTGGACTATAAGAAAAATTTATCTTTTCCTTATCCTATGCGAGGTTTCTCCCTGCCACTAGCACTACTTCCACAGTAGCTTCCTTCTATGGAGTCACCTATGAAGTTACTACAAAACTGACCAGGTCATGAGTCTTGGAGGCATTATAGCAATTCTCGCATGGATCCTCCTCTTGCCAATGAAATGTCTCACTGAGCCACTGAAAGTGAATTCTCGCGCAGTGGCTTTTTCAAAGACCACTGGGATCGTACAGATTAAAGTCTCGAGTACTGAATTCAAACTTCTCTATCACCTTTCCTTTAGTATCAATGACTTTTAGTTTATTTATCTCATACAATCCAATTTGCATAGAAAGAGTTGGACAATGTGCTTTCTTCCTCCTGTGCAAAGTTGTTGACAACTCTGTGGCGAGATGATATGATGCTTCTTCAATGAAATTTTTTTCAGTGGCATACATTGGAAAAATATGAGGTGACTTATGACCATTGAAAACCCTAAGGAAGGTGCCATCCAGTGAGGCAAACCAATCTGCAATCTCCAATACTGCTTCCATTTCCCCAGGTGACATGCAAGGTGGTTCTTACTCAAAGATCATCTTGTATAGCGAAATCAGTAAGTGGTTAGTTAGCTTCTCCATTACTCATCGATGGTTGCAATCTGAGAGTCGTTTACAGTCGATGTGCACAGAAGGATCTCGCGGTGTCCAAGCCTAGTTCATGCCAGGGAATGCATTATGTTCACATATTGCATCCAGTAAATATGGAGACATACAAAATCTTGCTTTCCTACCCTTGGGAGGATTTAGGTTGTTACCTACATGGATAATATTTAACTGTCAAGCCAAGAAGTCTAACAAGTTGAACGACTTCCCCTAGTTCACAACCTTGTTTAATAAGATTTCCCACCCTTCTGGAAAGGTCTTTGTGCTTTGCTGACCGTAGATTCTGCACGTTAAGATGATCAATAGTTGATAGCCCCTCCTGAGAGACCTTGTCTTATATATGTTGTTGAGTGTCTATTGAAACTTTGATGGCTCCTTCACCTAGCTCTTAACAACATCTTTCGTTAAGAGTGGGTGTCGTTTTCAGGCTCAGATACATGTTGAGTGAGCCTTTTGGCCTAGAGTGAGGCTTGTGATGCTAGGGTTTGACCAAGATAATGGCAACCCTGTGATGTAAGGATCCTTTAAGGTTTTGACCTTGTGGTTGTGAAAATTTCAACTCTATTGCAACAACTGGAAATTATTCTTCTAACTGATTAATTATTAAGTAGCTTATTTGCTACAACAAACAACAAATAAAATCACAACTGCAACTTTCACCATAAAAACATTGCGGAAAATAAAATGCTGGAAACTGAGAAAATAGAGCACACACACAGTAAATTTGACATAGTTATTTTTGGAGAAATGTCCCCAAAAAAAACCAATGCGAGAAAACTAGTGTAGCAGATGAGGGTTTTACTATTATGCAGTAGCAGAAATTCTAAGTACAATCTGGATGCCCAAAACTGGCAATCAAATCTGAGAGAAATACTAGTGAAATATTTGTGAGGCCAATACCTCAGCACGACAATTGATTCTACTCCGAAATCTGGCCAATCTGGGCTATGTGAAATGCCCCTGTGTGAGCCTTTTTGTAGTGCTTTTGCAGGTTCTATCTACTCTTCCCTTGGAACACACTAAATCTTGCATCTCTTCCTGTCTCTGCCTCGGGAATTGACTCGCTTGGCCTCCTGGAATTTATCTTAGCCTTCAACAACTGAATCGACTCCTCCTTTGGCTAAATCGAACTCTCCTCTGAAACCCTCTATGCAGGCCTTGCGCAACCACTAAGGAAACTCATCCCTCTCCCAGATGACTCTTCCAGAACTAGAAATATCCTCAGGAAATATGCTACTAATATCCTTCTCAGTCTTGCTTCCTTCTGGCTCGAATTCTTCTTGCTGAACACTGATCTCTAGAAAATCGAGTTGCCAAGGAAACTTGCTCTTCGTATGTGTTCTACATCGACCCCAACGACCTCCTCTTATAATCTCCAGTTGGATCACCAACGGCTATGACTAAGCCTTTATCGATGGCTGAGATCATTTCTGAGTTGATCATGTGAGTTTCTAGAGAAATCTCACCTTTCTCGATTAGTTGTTCTTAATTAATCATTTTTCCTAAGGAAAAATTTAATTATTGACTAATTAACTTTTTTGAGTTGCTTCTAAGTGGATTTTCAATAGACGATTTCTGGGTTTTGGAGATCTAGTGTTTCTTGTGAAAATTCGATCTGCCCAAATTTCTACTGCAGTAACTGATTAAGTATCTTCTATTTGTTAAATCATTGAACAAATTATTTAATGCATCCTACAGCAAATACCAAAACTAATACACTGCAGCCTTCACCAATTAAATTAAATGCGGAAACAAGAAACTGAGCAAGAAAGAAATGGTAATACACAACACATGACACCGTTATTTTTGAACAAATGTCCCCGGAAAAACCTAATGCGGGAAAATTGGTGCAACAACTGAGGGTTTGTATTATTAAGCAGTAGTTTTATGAATACAATCTTTGGATGCCTTGTTGGCTATCCAATACAGAGAATCTAACTGGCAGAAGATTAGTGAGAAATACCTCACATTATCTTTGGCGATCTTAACATTGATCCAAGACCTGGATAGCTGGCCCCACGCTGATTTTGTGCAGTGACTGCATCAGCCTATGCAGTTCTACATCAACCTCTCTGGGGATCTGCGTCACCTTGTCCCGGATCTCCTGCTGTCTGGAGCTTTGTTCCACTGGCTCCTTGGTCTCACACCCCGACTTCTGGTATTGGAACTCGACTTCCCAACTGGATTTCGAACTCCCTCTGAAGCTCTGCATTGCCTCTACGTGAGCTTACGCTACCCAACTTAGCCTCTGCGTTGCCTCTTCCGGATCTCCCTCTGCCTCCTCTACGATGTATTCCCAGATCAAGAAATTTCCCTTTGGAGCTATCCCTGCCCCTCACTGCAAGAAATCTCCTCAATCGATTCTCTAGCAATTGTTGCGCTACCCTTCCTGAGAAATTTGATCTCTTGATCTCTCTCCAATGTGTTTTCCAAATGCCCATCGAAGTCCTTCTTATAATTGTCTAGTTGAGTAATCAATGGCCCATATTAGATTTTAATCAATTGCTCAAACCATTTGGACTCAATATTTGTCTTCTTCTAGAAGTTTCACCCTTGGTTTGATTAATACCCTTTAATTATTTTAATTTCCTAAGTTTAGACTTAGGCATCTATTAAAAATAATTAATTATTTTAATAAAACTCTCTCCAAATGGAATTTCCCAAAACGATTTCTGGGTATTGTGGAATACATGTGTCCTAGCCTCCCTACAAATTTTGAGGCTTAGAGCACATCTGATGCTACCATAAATTAACATTCCCTCTTAGCGTGGAATGTGCTCTAGTAATGCAACCTGTTGAAGCATCACTCGGAGTTTGTAAAATATCCCTCTGTGATGTTGATGTCTGACATCGCTGTCCACCAACTACTGCGCAAATATTGCATCTGTAGTGTTGTTGACCCTGCCACTGCCAACACTGCATTTGTACTGCAACCCTCATAAGTTTTACATCTGTGCTACTGTTGGCACTGCCACTGCCAACACTGCATATGCACTGCAACCTTCTCCAACTACTACTGCTACGGCATCAGCAATGGAAAAGCATCCAAAATACTAAACCAATGATGTTCAGTGTGATGCGTCTGTTGCTGGAGTTCTGACTGTTGCTAGTCTCTGCATTGTCATTGAAGCCTTTGTGTTGCTGCTGACTCTGCACTATGCCACCTGCACTGCTGCCAATACTGCTCTACATTGCTCGGTCTCTGGCGCTCCTAGCCACTACAACTGTCACTCTGACACTCCTCTGCACCAACTGACACTAGTCTATCCTGCTACTTTTGATATGGGCTCTCGTAGCAAGGTATTGATCCAAGAGGTGGACTCCTCAAGGATCCTGCCCATCTGCAATTCTTTCGAACTATAGTACTAGATCAACCCACCTCTCCCTTGGAGGTATCTAGGCAATCATGGAAAACTCCTCTTCCTCGATCTTTGCGGATGTAGCCTTCGAATCATGCTTCTTGTCCTTGTCCTTCTTCTTGAGAGGACATTGTGTAGCATAGTGACCAAATTCACCACACTGGAAGCACTTGATCTTCGAAACATCTTTTTTCTTCTTCTGCTACTCCTGTTGCCCCTTAGATGTAAGGGTTTCAATCTCTTCCTCCTCCTTGGGCTTCGTCCCACTGTTGTTGTTGCTATCAAGTTTTCACTTGACTATGTCTCTCCTCATCTCTTCTTGCTGAAGAGCGGCACACATCCCTTCCCAATCTGGCAATCCCTCTCTGTCCAGGATGCTCTAGACAAATACTTGTCATTCTTCTAAAATAGAATTAAGGACCAGCCTCGCCATCTCGGTAGGTTGAGGTGTTGACCCCACAGTTGCCAACGAGTCTCAGATTTCCTGAAGCTTCGTTAGGAACGGATCAATGCATTCCCCCTTCTGCATCTACATGGATCTCATCTTTTGCTCCAAGTACATCTTCCACTACTTGGAAGATCCTTCGTATAACATAGCCAATGCTTCCCACATCTATCTGACTGTATCTTTTTCCGCAATGTGGCACACTACATGATCTCTCACTCCGTCGAGGATCAATCACTTGGCCTTTACCATCTCACCCTTGTACTTATTGAACGGATTTGGATCCGTGGAAACAACTACCACACTGTCGACATAGGTTTTGAGATCGTGCTTATCCAAAAGACATGAGATCCTTGCCTTCCAGATCACATAGTTGAAAGCACCATCCAACCGATCCAGATCTCTTAACCTAGTAGTTGCCATCTCTGCCAATGAAATGTCAAATTGCCTCCTCTCTCCTCTGCAGAACACTAGGCTAGCCTACGCACTTCCTGTTGGAGTTAGTAGATCTTCTCCTCTCTGCTACTGCTCAGCAATAGAGAAATCGAATTCCTTAGCTAGGAATTATCTGAGGAAAAAATTCCCTCAACAGTGTCTCTTTCTTCCTTCTGATGCTTTTTTCCCCAAGCACTGCTGCAGAAAACTGCTCTACGTTGATGCTTCTACGTTGCTCCCTCTGACACTGGCAAACTTTGATCTAGAAATCTTTCTCTATGTCGACTCACTTAGAAAGAGATTTTCCCCTGAAAAGTTTTCCCTCCTGGCCTGGACTACGCAATCCTTCTGGGGATTTGATTTGCTGCCTATGCAACACTTCGACTTCCCTCCTCCTCTTCAGTGTTGAGCTCTTCCGGCTCTGCTCTCTTGCTTCACCTGCGCTCTGATACCATGTGGAAATTCGGTCTACCCAAATTTCTATTGCAACAACTGATTAAGTGTCTTCTATTTGTTAAATTACTGAACAAATTATTTACTGCGTCCTACAACAAATACCAAAACTAATACACGCCAACCTTCACCAATTAAATTAAATGCAAAAACAAGAAATTGAGCAAGAAAGAAATACACAACAATTTCCACCATTATTTTTTGGACAAATGTCCCCGGAAAAACCCAATGCGGTAAAACCGGTGCAGTAGTTGAGGGTTTTTATTATTAAGCAATAGCTTTGTGAGTACAATCTTTGGATGCCTTGTTGGCTATCCAATACAGAGAATCTGACTGGCAGAAGATTAGTGAGAAATACCTCACACTATCACTGGCGATCCGACACTGATCCAGGCCCTGGATGGCTGGCCCCACGCTAGCTCTGCGTAGTCACTACGTCAGCCTACGTAGTTTTGCGTCAACCTCTCTGGGGATCTGCGTCACCTCTTCTCGAATCCCTTGCTATCTAGAGCTTCGTTCCACTAGCTCTCCGATCTCACACCCTGACTCCTAGCACCGGAACTTGACTTCCCAGGTGAATTTCGGACTCCCTCTGAAGCTCTACATTGCCTCTACGTGAGCTTACGTTGCCCAGCGTAGCCTCTGCACTGCCTCTTCCGGATCTCTCTCTGCCTCCTCTGCAATGTATTCCCGGATCAGGAAATCTCCCTCCGGAACTATCCCTGCCCCTCACTGCAAGAAATCTCCTCAATCAATTCTCTAGCAACTATTGTTCTGCCCTTTCTGAGAAATTCGATCTCTTGATCTCTCTCCAATGTGTTTTCCAAATGCCCATCGAAGTCCTTCTCATAATCCTCTAGTTGAGTAATCAACGGCCCAGATTAGATTATAATCAATGGCTCAAATCATTTGGACTCGATCTTCGTCTTCTTCTAGAAGTTTCACCCTCAGTTTGATTAATACCCCTTAATTATTTTAATTTCCTAAGTTTAGACTTAGACATCCATTAAAAATAATTAATTATTTTAATAAAATTGTCTCCGAATGTAATTTCCCAAAATTATTTATGGGTATTGTGGAATACATGTGTCCTAGCCTCCTTGCAAATTTTGAGGCTTAGAGCACATCTGATGCTACCAAAATCAACATTTCTTAGTCTCTCTGACCAAAGTCGAGACTAGAACACCATCCAATGCTACAAAAACTAACACTCCCTCTTAGCAAGGAAGGTGTTCTCCCATACTCTTTCTCTATGCAACATCTCCTCCCATACACGTTGATGCTTAACATCTGTGACAAACTGCCACTACCCACCATCTACTACGCAGCTTTAATAATGTTGCATTTGTGTTATTGCCGACACTTCACTATACAATTGTACCACTGCTAACTCTCCCATTGCACTGCAACTAATCTCATGTTGTTGTTGTTGTTGTTGTTGTTGTTGTTGCAACAACTGCAACCAAAATGCCAAGTCTGAACCAACTATGTCTACATCCTACAATTGTCTCCTGAGTCTCTGACTGCTACTAGCCTCCACACTGCCCACTAAGTCTGTCTGCGTTGCAACTGCACTGCACTCCTCAGCACCTAACTTCCACTATTAGTGCAATTGTCTCTCAAGTACTGACTTTATCAATCTAACACTAATCCATCTACTACTGAATATTGTGAGCCCCTATAGCAAGGGTATTGATCCAAGAGGAAGCATCATCCGATGCTTACCTCGATGGACCCTGCCCATCTCTATGCAACTCTGGAGTCTAGAACTCAATGTCTCCCCACCTCTCTCCTAGAGGTATAGTTGCATACAAAGAAAAATATTCCTCCAACCTGGAGGATAACTGATCAATCTTTGTCGAAGTTGTTGCCTGCTCCTACTTCTCCTTCTAGTCCTTCTTCCTTTGAGGACACTGGTTATTGTAGTGACCAAACTCACCACATCTAAAGCACTTTATCTTCAGTAGGTCTTTCTTCTTCTTCTCTCCTCCTTCCTGTGAGCCTTGTCACTACCTGGGACCATTTTTTGTTTTTCCCTTTGATGGAAGGGCTACGTTTTCCTCCTCCTTCACACTCTTCGATCCTTTGTTGTTGCTGCCATCGAGGTTACTCCTGAATAGAGCAAGTCGCATTTCCTCCTGAGTGAAGTCTGCCCACAACCGATCCCATCTAGGTAGGTTCAAAAATGACTTGGACGAAAGTAGCCCACTCCTCAGTGAAACCATTGGTAGCAACACGCACAAGCTCACTGTCTTATGACTTCTCACCTATGACTGCTAGCTCATCTCAGATATCCTAAATTCTGGTGACATAGGGGGTAACTCCTTCTCCCTCCCGCATCCTAATGGTCCTCAACTTCTCCTTCAGGAACATCTTCCGATTCTCTGAAGGATTCTCGTATAGTGATGTGAGAGCATCCCACATTTCTTTAGTCGTATTCTTGGTCGCTAAGTGTGAGACTATACGATCCTGAACTCCATCTAGGATCAACCACTTCACCTTGGCCATTTCCTTTTTGAAATTCTCTAGTTGTCGTTGGTCTGTAGGTTTTGCTACAACTCTTTCTGCATACATCTTCAAACCATGCTCATCTATCAGAAAGGACATCCTGGCCTTCCAAATGATATAATTGGATGCACCATCCAATCTGTCCTAATCTCTAAGCCCTGATAAGGCCATTTTCTTTAAATCTCACAACTAGGAAATAAACAAGAATCTCCTCCTCTCCTACTTGGCTATCAACTTCTGCTATTTGCACTCCCTTTTGGAATGCCCTCTCTTGCTAGTTAGTTCTGCCTCTGCAACTAGAAATCATGAATTTCCTTGAAAGGAAACCCTTTGAGAAAACTTCCCTCTATGTGTGCAATTTCTCTTCCACCTGACATTGATTCTACTATTGCAAACTGCTGCAAAAACAACTGCGCCCAGATCAAGAGTCTACTCTGTGAAAAAATACTAAGTTTCTCACCTCAGCCTAGTACAACTACTTCCTAGAGAAATTGACCCTTCTTGCATTCTACAACTAGAAACTTGACCCCTTGTCCAGCAATTCGCACTACTTGGCTAGGCATTGCACAATCCCTGAAGAAATCGTGTTACTTTTCCATCTAGGCAGCGAATTTCTCCCTCTTCCTCTCTGAGCCTCTGATCCTTTAAACATGCTCTGATATCATGTAAAAATATCAAATCTATTGCAACAACTGGAATTATTCTTTTAACTAATTGATTATTAAGCAGTTTATTTGCTACGGCAAACAATGAATAAAATCACAATTTCAATTTTCACCACAAAAACATTACAGAAAATAAAGTGCTAGAAACTAAGAAAATAGAGCACACATACTATAAATTTGACACTATTATTTTTGGACAAATGTCCCCGGAAAAACCCAATGTGGGAAAACCAATGTAGCAGATGAGGGTTTTACTATTATGCAATAGCAAAAATTCTGAGTACAATCTGGATGTCCAAAATTGACAATCCAATCTAAGGGAAATACCAACAAAATATCTATGAAGCCAATACCTCAGCACCATAATTGATTCTTCTCCGAAACCTGGCCAAACTAGGCTATGTGAAATGCCCCTATGTGAGCCTTTGTGTAGTGCTTTTGCAGGCTATATCTGCTCTGCCTCCAGAACACACTGAATCCTACAGCTCTGCATGTCTTAGCCTCGAGAAGTGACTCGCTTGGCCTCCTGGAATTTATCTCGACCTTCAGAAGTTGAATCGACTCCTCTGGCTGAATCGAACTCTCCTCTGAAATCCTCTGCACATGGCTTGAACGAGTCCTTGAGAAAAGCTCGTCCCTCTCCCAGCTGACTCTTCCAGAACTGGAAATCTCCTCTGGAAATATGCTACTGATCTCCCTCTCATTCTTGCTTCCTTCTGGCTCAAATTCTTTCATCTGAATACTGCTCTTTGGAAAATCGATCTACCAAGGAAAATCACTCTTCCTGTGTATTCCCCATCGACCTCCTCCTATAATCTCTAGTTGGATCACCAATGGCCACAATTAAGTCCTTATCGATGGTTGAGATCATTTCTGAGTTGATCCATGTCAATTTCTTGAGAAAACTGACCTTTCTCAATTAATTGTTGTTAATTAATTATTTTTCCTAAGTTAGACTTATGAAAAATTTAGTTACTGAATAATTAACTTAATTGAGTTGTTTCTAGGTGGATTTTCCAAAAACGATTCTTGGGTTTTGGAGATCTAGTGTTTCTTAGTCTCTTTGACCAAAATCAAGATTAGAAAACCATCTGATGCTACAAAAACTAACAATAGTGTGGGGATTTGAATGTCCTTTAGGGTTTGGCCAACCCTGTGTAATTGGAACACGGATGTTCATGGAGGTTTGACTTTGGTGATGGAAAACCTTTACTAGTCTATATACCATGAGGTTGAGGCGTTGATCAGATCATGATGACTAGTTGTTGTACCTTAGGCTAAACAACCTATATGATGGTACATAGGTTTGGTACATTGGCAGTAGCCTATATCGTACCTAGATCCCTGAAAGATCTTAGGTTGGTACTATTGAGAAATCTAGCAAGGCAGCAAATTAGGTGATTTCTCTTTCTTTAATAACTACTTGTGATATGTTTTTACTTAACTTGATTAGCTTGTTCTTTTACTTGTTTATTATTGGTGTTCTCTTCATCAAACAGCTACCAAACCATAAAGAACAATAAAACAAGAGGACACAGAATATAAGCGATCAGCCAGGGCCAAAACCTCTCCAACTAAGGGGAAAACCCACAAGAATTCTTCTCTTTCTATAGAACTTCAATTGAAAAATTCCACGACCTATGGCCCTTGACCAAGACCCTCCAAGACCAAGTCAAATATTTCCTGCTTTCCAGCAACCTTGACCCCAACAACTTCTGTAATTCTGATCCCCAGTAGATTCTTCTACAATTTCGACTTGTCCAACAGATTCTTTTGCAACTTCAACCCGCCCAGCAGATTCTTCTGCAATTTCAACTTGTCCAACAGATTATTCTACAACTTCAACTTGCCCAATAGATTCTTCTACAACTTCGACCTGCCCAGTGTTTCTACAGAAACCCTGGCCCTTGCACGTGTGGAAAATAATGATAAATTCTTCTCCTTTCCTTTTCACTTGAGTTGAATCTCTCTCCTAAAGAACTCGGCTTGCAAGGTGTACTTCTTGATGCCCTAACTTGATTTTTGCAACTTGGCCTTTACTGTTGCAATAGATGCCTCAATTCCTTCACAAGTGTGGAGAGTATAGCCCAGAAACAATTCAAAGATCTTGTCCCTTTTCTTCTCCCTTCGTCTTTCTTTTTCTTCACACTTTTTTCTCTCTTGTGATCGAACTTGTCTGAGTGTAGTGTGTTTCCAAAGTGAGGTCGAAGTCTCCCTAATATAGGCCTTTCATTGGGTCGAATTGCTCCTTTTAGGCTGACTTGTCTACTTGAGTAGGCCGAATTGATCGTTGCAACATGACGAGTTCTTGGAGGGTCTTTTGAATCAAATAAATTTTCCTTTACAATATGTAACATGCCCAAATGGATCTTCCATACATGACAATGACTTTCTTGACTTGTAGACTCAATGACAAGCCCTAGAAGTTCTCAAGAATAACAATAATAAATTTATTTTTCTCTTTGCATTAAATACATAAAATCATGATAAAATATGTCATTATGAAGACCGGACCTAGTTACATATTTCAACAAGTACCTTGGCAGTAGCCTAGATGGTACCTAGGTCCCTGAAAGATGTCGGGTTGTTACCTTGGCAGTAGCCTAGATGGTATCTAGATCCCTGGAATAGTATGTGTTGGTTTGATGCCTTAGCAATAGCCTAGATGGGGCCTAGATCCCTAGTAGAGCATGCCTTTGGATTGGTGTCTTGACAGTAGCCTACATAGCACCTAGAGTCCTGGAGAAGCATGTTTGTTGGGTTGGCGCCCTGGTTGTGAAGAAAGAGCTCTTATCATTGTGACCTTTGTCAAAGAAAGTCCTGGAGGCAAATCAGTTGAGCAGGTTCCTCCCAATATCATGGTTAGATCTCTTTAGAGTAAGCTTGTTTAGTATTAGGCCTAGGATGAGGCCTTTGGAGTTTCACCTTGACTATGTAGAAGACTAGTTGTTTAACCATGATCGTGTTGTAGTACAATTGGTTAGGGATGCTAACTCGGATAATGGTACTATAAAGTATGTAACCTTATTCTTAAAGAAATATCTCAACAAAGAATATCTAGACAGTCATTATGAATACCTCCCTAGCTAAGAGGGATTGTTGGAAATGTAGCTATGGTCGATCTTCATAATGTCATTACTATCTTTGTAATTGGAAAAATAAATTTATTATGTTGTTCCTAGCATGTTCTTCATGCTTGTATTAATCAAAATTATATTTTGTTAAGTCATGTTTCTCATGAAATTAAAGGAGAAAATTTATTACTTGTTATGTAAATAAAAATAGCCTCCACAAGTGTTGGCCGACCTCCAAACTGTTCAAGTCATCTTGACCCATTAAGACACCCATTCGGGCCCTCAAATTACTATAAAAACAAGTGCATTTGTCCTTCTTGGAGGGCAATTCAGTGAAAAAGACAGAATAAACATCTGATCTAGCAAACGAAGTCTATAAAGGAAGAATTCAAGGATCAAAATGAGTTTTGTACCAAGTTAAGTCTGTTGGAGCATCACAAGTCCGAAATCTTCTTAAGTAGTTGAAGTCTGTTGAAGAATTCGGGATCCAAAGTCTGTAATACGAGATCTGCAACTCTGTTGAAAGATCCTAGTCCGAAGATTGCAATTCTGTGGAGAAAACAGAGATCCAAAAGACCAGAGTTCCTAATTCTATGAAAAGAGCTGAAGTATGTAAACAAAAGTATGAATTTTGTGGAGAGAGACAAAGTCTGTAAATAGAGGTCCAAATTTTGTGCAGAGAACCGAAGTCTATAATCATTGGTCCGAGTTCTATGGAAAGTGCAGTAGCCAGAGCTCTGTGATCTTGTGGAAAGGGCAGAAGTTTGTGATCACACAGAGATTTGAGTTTGAAGGTCTAATCTTTTGAAGAAAGATCCTATTGAAAATCTTTGAGTAGAGGACTGTTACCAACAAAACTAATAGGGGACCTAAAGCGCAAATGCTAGACCCACGGCAACAAATGGAGACTTAGCCCATTGTCATCTCAGCTAAGACTTCCTACTATTTACGGACTTTCGTCGATGGGAGGAGACCCAGTATATTATGGAGTCACCAATGAAGGATAAATCAATAAGTGGATATGGAGTGACCCAAATAATCCCATTCCAGAAGAGGTTGAAGAAAAGAGCTTGCTTGCTTTCTAAGCAAGGTACAATGTCTTCTAGGAGAGGCATGGGAGGTTTGAGGGTTAGGTTTAGGGAATATGACTTGTGAAACAGTTTCCCAATCCCTAAAATCCTTGTTGGAATTGGTATCCTAGATGGTTCTTGAAGAATTATCTTTTCAAAGGAATGAAACCACACAGGACCAAGTGGACCCAGCCTAGGTTAGGAGGTAAGGGTTTAGTGACCAAAGATGTTCTTAACCCAGACAAGGAGGTGGAAAGGATGAAACAAATAATTTTCACTTAAAGGTGTTGAATTGGTCCTATGGGGCACTAGCCTTGGGGATACTAGGGCAAAGTTTAATCTCGGATCTAAGGCTTGGCTTTTCTCACAACTCCACTGTCAGAATGACTTCAAAATTGGAGGAGGCCTTGAGGAGACACCATCGGAGGAGAGGCTAGAAGATCAAACTTTTTGGAGGGCTATTTTGTCGGGAAAATGATGCCCTAGGTGACTCAACTTGGCTAGACCTAGGAAAAGGTGAAAAAGAGTTGATTTTAGGTGACCACCTCTTCGTAGATCAGTGTCTTAGTCTTGGGAGAATGGAGTCTATGATAAATATGAATGAGGGCCTTGGTTCTTAGTCAAGGAGGCCTCAAGACTACCTCGCAAGCCTTTTAGGGAAAAGAGAAGCAATCTTGAAGCTTTTATACTTTGATGTGCAAAAGGTGATGGATTATCAAGATGAATTCGTTGATAGAATTATCCCTAGGAGATTTCATTCAAATTACATGGCCCATACATTGAGAGATGCTATATAGATACAAATTCCACAATTTAAGCAGTAAATGCATGCAGCAATTGGCCCTAAAAATAGCGAAAATCCCAATCCAATGTATATGACAAAGTAAAACAAGAATAGCATTAAAAGAATGTACTTACATGTAATAGAACATATCCAATCATCCACAATTTGACAATAGAGAAGCTCCAAGATAAGATAAACCAAATACACACATCAAAATTCATCCATAAAGCTCCAATTCATCCTCCAAAAGAAAGTGTGAAATTCTCAAGAGAGAGAAGAGATCTAATGCAAAGTGATGATGAGAAAATGAACTCATCTCACTTGCATTTATACACTAATGAAGAGTTTGAATTAGTCTCCTTGGCCTACATAAGCCCCAAAAATAAAATAATGTGCTAATAATCTAAATTTTGGTCACAAGCCCATCAACATAGCTCACAAATGAAAGACTAAGCCTCTTAAGAGCTCAGATGATGAATATTACATGTCGTAGGGCCCTCTAAGAGGCCTAATGAGGTCCATAGTTTCCATAATGAAGAATAGGACCCTCAAAAGTGATGGACAAGGGGTTGGCTCCTTATTCTCCAAACAATAAATCTGTTGTGCTCCCAGTGGATGTGGGGGCACAATAACAACCTCATGGGTCTCCAAATGAGTCGAAGATGTCTGTAGATCATCGATACGAGCTTTGATGATGGTATAGGTGATGCCACATCATCCTACAAATCCTGAGTCAGCTGCCAAGTGCATGGTACATCTATGGGGTTGGCTAGGCAAAGGTGAACCAGGTGCATCTTCCTCGTCCAATAGGTGAATCTTGAGAAAGCTTTGAACATCCACGTGGATCCATGGAGTGTTGTCTACTGCTGTGGAGGCCCATGGCTCTCGACACACACCCTACATGTGCTAATGTAGTCCTCTGGAGGGTTAAGACCCCGTATAGAGAGACCAAACCCAAGATGGAGACCATCTGCAATCTTGCATAAGATCCAATGCATCCCCTAGCCTTCCAGTACAACAAATCATTAGAGAAATAGAGAAAATGAGCTTACCAACCATGGACCATAGGTGGGGACTTCATAATGGTCTGCCCTTCCATAATGGGCTTCGAGGTGTGTCAATGTCTCCCAAACTCCGAATGGGGTTAATCAAGTATCCTATTAGGTGGTTTCTACTTCTAAAGGGGATAATATGTTCAAGATACATCCTTTAAAAGGTGGTGGTGTGTGATAGAGTGTTGAATGAAGTAGGGGATGAAAAGGGGCAACCCTGGGCCACATGCTAGGATATAAGGGAAGCTAATAAAATAAAAGCCCAAACTTGGGTATATAATGTATAGGAGGGAGCAATCGTGGTACATGAGGTGCCCTGCCCTTGACTTTTCCACCCTTCTTTATATGCCTTTTGTCTTTTAATGATTTTCTTTGATTAACTGCTCAGGGCTCAAGGGGTAAAAGCATGATCTGTGATATATAGCAGTGAATACCCCCTTTTAAGGTAGGGCGGTTCATTGCACCAGGGGTTGGGACAATTATGGGTTCCTATATGATGAAGGAGGCTCATAGAACCTGTAGGAACTAAGGTGATGGCCATGATGATGGGGAAGAGCTCATGTATTGGCATTTGCCCACCTGCTAAATTTGTTTGTCCCAACCATATTTTGCATTTTGTGGTACATTTTCTTGTTGAATGTGGCCAATTATGCTTTTATCTTTCTTTTTAGCTACATCAACCTCAGGGGCATCATTTCAAGCCTAACCCAAGGTGTGGGCAAAGAGGAAGGGGAAAGCCAATCCTATGTGGACCCAGGTTGGAGAAATTGTTGGAATTTCTAATTCTAACGCGTTAGAAATTCTTCCTGCACTATCTGGTTTATTTCACCTACTTGTTTAATTACTTAACAAGTTATTTAACCATATAAATATTGAAAATAAACACAAATACAGTCTCAATATCTACAGATCATCAGCTGAAAGAAAACAAACACATAAGTGACACCGTTATTTTTGGACAAATGTCCCCGGAAAAACCTAATGCGAGAAAACCTGTGCAGCTATTCAGAGGGTTATATTATTATACAGTCTTTTTGAGTACAACTGGGTGCCTAACCATCTCACCCAATAGAGAAAAATACACGGCAACAATACCTGTATATCCGAAAACAGGTATTCAGAAAACCTGTCCCACGAAACCCTCTCCGGCATAACTGAAGCTCAGCGCTGGCCCTTCTGGCCTTTGTGTCAGCCTCCTGTTGACCTACGTCAGCCCTAGGACCCTCTGCATCAGCCCTTTGAGGCACTTTGCAGCCTCTGGGACCCTCTGTATCACTCCAGCAGTCTTTGCGTGGATGACGCAGTCCCTCTGGCCTCTGCGCCGACTCTGCTAGGCTCTGTGTAGCCTGGACTAGCTGTTGCTCTCGCTCTCTCTGCTTCTACGTTGGTCTCTCAATACTGTCTTTGCCTCTCTGCCTCGTACTCACTGCCCCTCGCTGTTAATCACTGATTCAACTTTGCTTAGCAACCCCGCTCTAGCAAAATGAATGACTGATCACTTTGGTGTATTCTCCAACTGACCCTCAAGCGTCTTCTTATACTTTTCTTGTTGGTCCTTCAAGGACCGAGATTAAATCTCTAATCAACGGCTAATATTAAATTTGGCTTGGTCCGTGATTTTTGGAACCTTCTAACCCAATTTTATATTAATACCTATTAATATTTTATTTTTCCTAAGTTTAGACTTAGGAACTCTATTAAAAATATTAATTATTTTAATATCTCCTAAACTGGGTACAATCTGTCCAAACCATTTCTGGGTCTTGGAGATCTCATGTGCTTTAGCCTCTCCACCAATATTCATGGCTCGAGCACATCCTATGCTACCCCAAATCAACACTCCCTATTAGCGAGGACTGTGCTTTAATAAAACTCCACACTGAGCATCACCCTGATTATCCGACACCGATACCTGTGCTGATGCTAGGCCTCCCCGCCCAACATCCTCTGCACTGTTGCATCTTGTACTACTACACATGGCCCTACCACTGCCACTGTTGCATCCGTACGGCAACTCCCCCTACATCCGTGCTGTTATTGGTCCATACTCCCAACATTGCATCCCCCTCTCATCATGCTGCATCGTGCTATTGCAACTCAGTTACTGGGAAGTAACTAATCCACCCAACATCTAACATCCCTGTCAAGCTAGAAACGCTCCCGATGATGAAGCCCTCTCTGTCACTAACAAGTGCTCCCTCTATTGACCTGTGTTGCTTCAACAACTCCCTACATCTCGCACCATTGCACACCTCTCTGTGCCATATTGCACTGGCACAACACTCTCGTGCCTCTCGCACTGTTGTAGCCTGCTAGCCTCGCACTGCCCGGGGACTCCTACACTGTAGCACTCTCTACCGCTTCATCTGCATCCGTCTCTACAGACATCTGCTAGTCCTGCTACTCCTCTTTGGGAGTCCTGTAGCAAGGTATAATCCAAGAGGTTGGGTACCTCAAGGATGCTGCCCCCCATCGCTTGTAGTCCTCCTGACTACAGCTCGATGTCTCCCCACTTCTTCTCAAGTGGCACATGAGCACTCATGGCACAATCGTCATCCTCCTTAACTTCTTTCTCTGCCCCCGGTGGCATTGCCTTTGAGTCAGAAGCCTCTCCCTTACTCTTCTTCCTCGAACACTGATTCACATAATGACCCAGTTCCCCACAATGGAAGCACTTGACCTTGGAGAGGTCCTTCTTCTTCCTCTTCTCCTACTTTCTCGCAGATGCTAGAGTCGCATACTCTTCCTCCTCCTTCTTGATCCTGACCTCTTTGTTGCTACTACCCGTCTTGGTCAGCCGTCTGATCTCTTCTTGATGAAGAGTCGCCCATAGTTCTTCCCAATCTGGAAGACTCGCCCTGCCCAATATACTCTAGACAAATGTCTCCCAATCCTCAGAGACTGCGTTAAGTGTGGTCCTTACCATTAACTCCTGATCCGGCGTGGCCCCTATGGAAGTCAGTTGGTCACGGATTTCCTTCAACCGACCGAGGAAGACATCTATCTGCTCTCCCTTTTGCATCTGGTATGACCTTAGGTGATTCTCTAGGAGCATCTTCCTCTCCACGGAAGTATGTTGGTACAATGTCTTCAAAGTGTCCCACACCTCCTTTGTCGTTTCCTTCTCGGTAATATCTAAGACCACATGATCCTTGACCCCATCAAGGATGATACACTTTGCCTTAGCCATTGCCTCCTCGTACCTTTCATTAGCCATCAGGTCAACTAGGATAGCCATTACTCTCAAGGCGAAGCCCTTGATACGATGTCTGTCTAGAATGGACAAGATCCTGGCCTTCCAGACCACAAAGTTGGGCGCTCTGTCCAGCCTATCCTGATCCCTCAACCCATTCACGACCATCTCTCTGCTCTTCTTTGTCAACTCCTCCGAGTCTCTCTACTTCCCGCCTGGAAGTTCTTAGTTCGACTCCTGTTGAGTCTCTCTACTTCCTGTCTGGAAGTTCTTGGTTCGACTCTTCCAAGTCTCTCTACTTCTCGTCTGGAAGTTCTCTTCTAAACTCCCTCTAAGTCTCGATTTCCCTCCTAGAAATCTTTCTGCCAACCGTCAAGTTGCCCCTCTCCAATTGTCTATGAAACTACAACACTAATCTGGATTCCTTGGCTAGAAATCCGCCTCGGCAACAACTTCGTCTACCTTGGTCTTGCCCTGTTAGGTACTGTTCTAACCACAGTACCCCACCAGCTTCGCTCCTGCAAACGGCCCACAACTTCCTTCGCCCCAGCAACTAAAGGGTTGAGCCTCTTGGCTCTGCGCAATCCCGGCACTGCCAAAACAACTCTCTCAGCCCACTGCATCAAGGATCCTAGCCTCTGCGTGAGCCTCTCTTTGCCCTCCTCAACATCTGCGTGAGCCTCTCTCTGACCTCCTCAGCCTTGCGTTGGCCTCTCCCTAGCCCAGACTGATGACACAGTCCCTCTACATCAACCCTTCCTCTGTCGCTTCTGCAAGGATCAGCTACTGTCACTCGGGACAACTAATTTTGCTGCAAATGCTCTGCTCAGTTGATGCCTTCAGCTCTCCTATGATCTGCAATCACGCTCTAATACCATGTTGGAATTTCTATTTCTAACCCGTTAGAAATCCTTCCTACACTATCTGGTTTAGTTCGCCTACTTGTTTAATTACTTAACAAGTTATTTAACCATATAAATATTGAAAATAAACACAAGTACAGTCTCAACATCTACAGATCATCAGCTGAAAGAAAACAAACACACAAGTGACACCGTTATTTTTGAACAAATGTTCCCGGAAAAACACAATGCGAGAAAATCTGTGCAGCTATTCAGAGGGTTATATTATTATGGAGTCTTTCCAAGTACAACTAGGTGCCTAACTGGCTCACCCAACAGAGAAAAATACACGGCAGCAATACCTCTATATCCGGAAACAGGTATTCAGAAAACCTGTCCCACGAAACCCTCTCCGGCACAACTGAAGCTCAACGCTAGCCCTTCTGGCTTCTGCGTCAGCCTCCTGCTAACCTGCGTCAACCCCAGGACTCTCTATGCTAGCCCTCTGAGGCATTGCGCAACCTCTGGGACCCTCTGCACCACTCCAGCAACCTCTGCGTGGATGACACAGTCCCTCTGCCCAATGCGCTGACTTTGTTGGGCTCTGCGTAGCCTGGACTGTTGAAATTTGGTACCAGAGGACAGGTGGTTCCCTAAGGCTTTGATCTTTGGCCTAGGGAAAAGTGTCCAAAAGAATTTAATTTTTCTCCTAAAGTGACTATAATTTTTATAAAGTCAAATCTAATTTAA